>JAJAGP010001558.1:0-159551 GCA_025084515.1 Ancistrus triradiatus | reverse complement strand
AAAGAAGTCTGCAGAAACTATGAAATATACATCCCGCTGTGAGAAACTAGCACATTAAACTGTGGTGTTGGTGTTGTAAAGTCACAGTTTTTCTTCCTTCATAGAGTGTCAGCTTACTGACTCAAATAGAAAGCAATTCTCAACCAATCTGCAACTTCCCTGCTGTTTGGTACCACCCATTCTCATGCCACTCTCTGACTAAGTAGATTCTATCTCTGTGTATTTCATATTATGAAGTTAACGGTTAGTGTGCCTGATATAACAGGCACCAACATCTGAATTGGTGTCTACATATTTTTAGTGTGTATATATATATATATATATATATATATATATATATATATATATAGTGTATATATGTAAAAACTAAATGTAGGAAACTTAAACACCCAACGATAAAAGCTACAGTCACACCATATCAGATTGCATATGAAACGTTACACAGAGGATCTGATCTCAACATGTCACCTTTCACTCACTACAAGAAATAGTAGCAGATAAACGACTTTGATTAGACTGTGATTAGTGTTGCTGATTAATGATCAGATGGAGCTGAAAAACCAAAAGCCACTCAGAGAAAAGCTGTGTGCAGCTGAATTTATTAGCCTTGGAGTAGAAAACCTGGACATTAATTAAATAGCCCGAGAGTGCTGGAGATAACTGAAATAATTTTGTATGTAGGGTAGTTTTTAATCAAATCTATTTCAGGACTACAGAGTACTTGTTTTTTTTTTACATTAAAAAACGTCTCTCATCTTGACATCTCAAGTTATTATACATCTGAATACCACAACAGTAGCCAAAACAAAAGTAGCATGTTGTGGTTAAGAACTGCATTATAACACTCATAGGTCCGGTTCTAAAATCACATTGTCTGAGCCACACTCAATGTTTGTACAATCAGAAATTGTGAAACCGCCAATATAAGCTTACGTGGGTGGCTGGATGGGTAGGACTGTCACCACATAGCAAGATGGTCCTGGGTTTTACTCCAGCTGGAGCAACCTAGGTCCTTTCTGTATGTAGTTTGTATGCCCTCCCTGTGTCTGCGTGGGTTTACAACTGGTACTCTGGTGTCCTCCAACATTCCAAAGACATGCGTGTTGGGTTAAATGGTGTTTCTAAAGTGGCGTGAATGTATGAGTGTGTGAGTATACGTGCCCTATGAAGGATTGGCGCCCTGTCTAGGGTTGTTCCTGCCGATATACAAATATACAGTAGTGTGCAAAAGTCTTAGGCCACCATTTGTTTAGATATACTATTATTTTAGCAAAGGTATAATGACCATGTATAATTATTTCTCAGTCTCTTTGCTAGAATAAAACCAGAAAATACAGGACATTTCTATGCAGTATTAATAAACTGAAAAAGAGAAGTGGAAAAAAAACAGCTTCTGTAGCCTACACTGGCCAGTATTATTGTGACCTCCCCTTACACTTGAGGAATAGCAACATCTGGCAACTTCATTGGACTGTCAAGTTGACGCTTCTATAATCCGAAGAAGCTTAATCAGGAATCTTCTTTTTGGAATGGGAGCAGCCAAGGGAACAGGCTGAAAAGGGTTAAGATAAGGTAAAGCTCACAAAGATTGGAATACAAAAATCAGTGGAAAAGAGGATTATTGGGTGAGGTATCCAAGTTTGAAATTTTTGGGTCCAGTCATTAACAATATGTTATGTATGATCATTACACCATTGATAAACCAACAAATTTTGTCTACATTCATACAGATTGCCTATGCTTACTACTACTGTTAATACAGGTGGAACATACATTGCTAATAAAACGTTTTGAAATATTATGGTCTGCCTTGCACTGCAAATGCTAAAATAATCTGTTCTGTATATTAATGAAACAAATCAGGCCACCCAGAAGAGAACATGTTCAATTGATTGGGCTGTTTTGTTGCATACAGACATCTTTAAGTCCAATTTAAAAACCTATTTATCCTCTCCAGTGTTTGACACCCTTTAATAAATTAATAAGTCATCTCTTCTGCCTTGGTTTATCAGTAGTGCTTGTTTTATTGTTATGGTTTTCTTTTTCATATGCATTAATGAATTTATTGTGCAATTGTAACTAGTATTTGTTAACAGATTTTATTGTGCAGCACTTTGGTTGACACTTGTAGTCTTTTAATAAAAAAAAGGTGGCTTGACTTGGCATCACAGGTAGCACTGCCACCTCACACTGACGAGGTCCTTTGTTAAAACCCCAGGTCATTTCTGTGAGGAGTCTGCATGTCCTCACCCATGTGGGTTTACTCCGGGTGCTCAAGGTTCCTCACACAGTCCAAATACATGCTTTAGGATAATTGATTACTCTAAAGTTGGCCCTGTTGTGTCAATGTGTTGATAAGTATGTGTGCCTGTCTAGGGTTGTTCCTGCCTTGCGCCCTGTGCCGCCGGCTCTGCACCAGCTTTCCCACAGCCCTGTAAAGGATGAAGCGGAAAAGATTGTGAATGAATGAATGACTTGACTTGATTTGACTACAGTAGTGTTTCCTTCCACTTCAGAGCTTCTGCACAGATTTGCAGCAAGTTCACTGTGTTAAAATTAAAGGACATGCAAACCATCTAAAAAAGTTGGGAGTGGCAGTGTACTGGCTAAATATGAAAATGTATTGTTATAATATCTAAAAAGCTGCCCTAGCTCAGCTGAAACTTCACTGTGAATTTGTGAACAGAACATGGCAGTCAATACAGCCGGAGGCAACAGCTTCAGTGCCTTCTATTTCACAGATACACAATAGATTAATGTGTTTAAGAAAAGGCAGAGTGAATGACTTACTCAGGGGCAAGAATAGGGACTCAGTCAATGGAGGAGGAGATTTAATGTTGGATCACAGAGTTAAAATGAATGAATGAGTTTCAAAATCTGCAATCTTACATGACAACTTCAAGGAGGATGAGAGGAGCAGTTTGTGACTGGAACCATCACACTTTACAACCATCACACCATTACTTACAATACTGTATTTCTGAGTGCGTTTACAAGCATTTAATCATCCGATCGTAGTCAGATTTCTGCAGTTATCTGATTATTCAAGTGGTCATGTATACAGCACACTCCAATCTAGAAATCAGATTAAGAAATCCAATATTTACATTTACATTTACAGCATTTAGCAGACACCCTTATCCAGAGCGACTTACAAATGGTACAATCTTACAATCCAAGCAATTGTGGGTTAAGGGTCTTGCTCAAGGACCCAACAGTGGCAGCTTGGCAGAGGCAATATACACAGCTGGATTTATTTTCTATTGTATTAATTATAATCAGTCTTCTCAGACAGTGCATGTGTGTGAGCCTTCCACCTTGGTTGCCAAGTTCACATATTTGGACCCGCTGGATTTGGCAACCCCAGAATTAAACGCACTGTGGAATTAAACGCAGCCAAACAACTGCCCAACACTTTGTGAAGAATCTGAAATGCAGTATATACATGAGAAAATGAATAATTTGATTATTTAATATTATAGTTCGAAGTTTGTGTCACATATTTCTGTGAGATTACTGGCTGGTTGCAAAGTAGAAATCCGATTATTGCCTGAGTCATGTAAACCCGCTTTCCCATTATCTGATTGTACACTAATGACAACTGCATGTATACTTGTTGGTCAAATTATTGACAAAATCTAATTTTTTGTAGTTATCAGATTATTAAGTGCATGGAAATGCACTCACTTGATGCTGGCTTTTTCATTTGTTTGCATAAGGTCTGTCTTCATGTGGATGTGCCACGAACTGTTAATTCCTTGATGAAGAAATGTCCGCCTTCATCTGCCTACGTTGCATTTATTTTAGCACATAATGGGAAGTCGTCAAAACATATTTCCTTACCTATTACTTATTTATTGTACTCACACAGATGCCTTTTGCATTTCTGCCTTACACAGCATTAAGGCAGACTGTGCAAGAAAATAAGTTTTGAGGATGAGTTCTCTTTTTTCATTTTACTTTAAAACCCAAATGACATTTCAAAGTATAAATTCATCCTCATTCTCTGATGAACTTTCAGTAAATGGATGCCAGTCTTCTAATGCATCTGTGAGGCGACTGCGCAAGTCAGATGGGATGATCCAGGAAGCCAGCGTACACAGTAAGGTACAGTACGTCTCATGCAGACCATAAGTGGGAGATGATTTAAGTGGATTGATCTGTATGTTTCTAGTCTACATTACTTAGAGCAGGGGTGTTGGTCCTGTCCTGGAAGCCTGTGTCAGCCAGCACAGCTTTTTTCAAACAGCAGCTTCATAGATTAAATGTGGTGTATTGATTGATTTTATGTTTTGGGCTGTGAGGTTCCAGGGTTCAGAAATGACTTGATGCATGTAGAAAAGTAGTTAGGATCTATATATATATTATATATAATATTAATATATATATATATCTATATATATAATATAGATATAGCTATATATGTGTGTGTGTGGTGTGTGTTGTGTGTGTGTTGTGTGGTGTGTTGTGTGTATAATATATATATATATATATTATATATATATATATATATAATATATATATATATATATATATAATAATATATATATATATATATATATAAGGACCATTGATAATTCCCTCGATCTGGGGCACCATGCAAGATATCCATCTCGTGGGGTAAAAATGTCATGAGAACGGTGAGTAAAAAATCCTAAAAAACTCACAGAGGGACCTGATGAATGACCTGCAGAGAGCTTGGGACCCAAAGTAACAAAGGCTACCATCAGTAACACACTACACCGAGAGGGACTCAGATCCTGCAGTGCCAGGCGTGCCCTCCTGCTTAAGCCAGTACATGTCCAGGCCTGTCTGACGTTTGCCAGAGAGCATATGGATGATCCAGAAGAGGATTGGGACAATATCATGTGGTCAGATGAAACCAAAATAGAACTTTTTGGTAAAAACTCAACTCGCTGTGTTTGGAGGAAGAAGAAATCTGAGTTGCGCCATACCTACAGTGAAGCATGGGGGTGGAAACATCATGCTTTGGGGCTGTTTTTCTGCAAAGGGGACAGGACGAGTGATCCGTGTTAAGGAAAGAATGGACGGTTCCATGTATCATGAGATTTTAAGCCAAAACCTCCTTCCATCAGTGAGAGCATTGAAGATGGAACGTGGCTGGGGATTCCATACCCACCTGCAACTGGATCTTGGATTTTCTAACAGTGCACTGGTGCTAATCAGGGATGTGAACTGAGCCCCAAAACTGTGTATTTGTGTACAATCTGGCTATTAAATATGCAGACGACACTGCTCCTCCTGTTCTTAATCTCCACCAATGACAAGTCCTTGTATCAACTTGATGTTGACTATTAACAGAACAAAAAAAGCTGATCCTGGACTTCAGAAGGATTCCATTGAACATGTAGCAATCCACCACTACCCAACCCCCAACACCTTGGAAAGCATTTTTTCACCTGGAGGGACAGCAATTACAACCTTAGGAGTCACTGACTCATGGGAGCATTACCACCATCTACATTTACATTTACAGCATTTAGAAGATGGTCTTATGCAGAGTGACTTACAAGATATACAATCTATCATGGGTTAAGAGTCTTAAGGACTCAACAGTGGCAGCTTGACCAATGTGGATTTGAACCCTGGACCTTCTGGTCTATAGTCCAGTACCTTAACCGCTAGACTACCAAATAAGAGGACAAATAGCTAACAAAACCCCACCCCCCATCCCCAACATGCTCACCTACAGTCTTACCCTCTCCAACCATAACCAACTCAGACATCACCACCTTCAACAATCACTCACTGTTTAAATAAAGCCCACCCACACTCTTATTTTTCTATTATTCTTTGATATAATAGAATAAAACATCTTATTCTTGATCTAAAAGATTGATAACTGTTGTGTAAAGGTTTTCTTTCAGTTAGCCATGTCTTAAGAGCTTGTTACGCACTTTTAGCTCTTTCAGTCCTGCCAATGCCAAGTATAGAGTAGCTACAAAATACTCTATGTTGTCATGAATATTTGTTTTAGGTAATTTCAGTATGTATATATATATATATATATATATATATATATATATATATATATATTTTTTTTTTTTTTTTTTTTTACATCAAATATGTGATAAAAGCCTTCTTATTTAAATCACTTCATTTAGTGGTCTTATTCACTAGGTGTCTCTACTGAACTATTGCAAAGAAAAAAAAATAGGTTCATTAAAATAAATTCAATTGAAATTTTTTGTCATTCCATGTCATGCTATTTTTTTTCTCACCATTGAGTGATTCCATAATCTTTTCTTCTCCTTGATTTGGAATAAAATATGCTGTTTGTTTAAATAATTTACTTAAATTTGTTTGAGGTATGCTTAATGAAATCAGAAAGTTCAGTTCTTAAAAAAATTGTAAAATGGCTTAACTATCGAGCTCAACATAATCTGAATGTGGTGAGTCCATAAATAAATATCAGTAATAAATATAAATATTTAACTGTAAGTAGACTTGCTCTGCTACCAAAGCTATACCAAAAGGTACCAACATTAGGCCATTAAAGCAAAGGCTTTAATGGGGTTAAATCACTTAACCTATTTAGTGTTTACCAGGCTTCTATTCTATGCACAATTGTGTTCCTTTGACTGGTTGACAAGCAGATGGGTACAGTCTAGTCCCTCTAACTCCTGTGTGTGCCCCAGTACCACAAGTAGTCTAGAAATGCCCCTGGATTGTAGCCTTGATATTAGCATTACTAAAAGTTAGAGATTGTCCACCTCTGTAATAAATCTGTATGGTTATGGTGCTGCCTACCAGAATATTGCCTGTTTGGATTTTCAGAAGCTCTCTTGCCAGGCTCAAATTAAAATGTCACATTGCTTACAATCGATCGTCTGCTGTTTGCCAGTCTCACAAAACATGTCTAGGCTGGGTGCCCTAGAAGCACCCGAGCTGCTCCAGTGACAGTAACAATTGAGTAGAGGATAAAATCAGACCATGTAAAGTCTTGGGCCGGTCACATGGTCACATGGCAGTTGGAAGAGGGTGTGGGCAGGTTATGCAGACTGGCACAGTGAGGAGGAAAGCAGGCCATATGGGTGTCCCGTTCCTGGACACTGGCACACAGCTTGTTCCTGAGCAAACGCCAGGTGGGGACAAGGCTGAATGGGGGAATCATAACATACAAACTGGTGTGTTGAGTCTGGAGCACAAGGATAAGGTGGAAGAACAGCCGTGTGGAGGAGGCAAGGTTAAAGACTGGCAAACAGCAAAGGCCGTTGCAGGGCTGGCGCCATCATGTTCCTAGGAAAGGTGAGACAGAAGGTGTGGCTGAGTGGTTGTTTAGTGTTTTTCTGCTGTTAGTGCATGCGTGTGGCTTTGATTTGCTTTGCTGTGGGCTTGTCTTTTGTTTGTTTTACTGAGCATCTACTATGCACGGTCACTAAGAGAGAGTGCGCAGATTCTCAGGGTTATATTGCTCAGAGATAAATATTGGATAAATGGAATTATATGGACTAATAAAAATAATAAAATGATCAGTTTCAGTAAATAATAAAGCTCAGAGATGCTGATGTCTGCTAGTGAGATTGTGTGTAAATATAGCACCTGCACTCTCTTCACACCTTCACACAAGCTACTGCGCTCTGAATCCAGAGACCATGTGACCTCACAATTTCAATCCTGTCTTTTTCACACATATGTATGAGGGGTGGCTGTAATAACTGAGCTTTCCTCTGTTATGTATTGAGCTTACTTTGAACCAGTGGATTTTTTTAGTACTAACCACGTGGACGTTTCTCACCTCACCAGCCTTCTTCTCTTTACCTTCCCGTCTAACTCAAACGCACACCACGGGAGGGAGGTGCAGTGCAGTTTGAGTAAATAAAAGCTGTTGTTTTTTCCCTCATTGCCCTCCTACTTATGCTTTCTAATCCTGTTACAATGTAACTGACTGGTGCTCATCTTCAATTCGTTCCTTCTTTCTTTATTCTCCTCATGCTTTTGTTGTAATTTCTTTTCGAATTATTCTCCTGGCTGTCTCTCCACTTCTGTATTGTCTACTCTTCTTAAGACAAACCACTGTGTATTGATTTTACATAAATCTGTCATTAGAGTTTGATTATATGTCATATCTGAGTCATTTCTGAGGATTTCCATACTTCTCAGTGCAGGGGACCGATGGATTTACTGTGCACGTGCATACGCCACATACAAAGATTGAATCACTCGCACACTTGCGTACACATTAACCTCTCACGTTACCTTTCTCTCTATCTCTCTGGCACCCCACACTGCAGTTGCACTACCATAAAAATCTCCCTCTTTCCTCCTCTTGGCTGTTCATGAGCACCGACACGCCCCCCTGGAGACCCCCCTCCCAATACCCAACACACACGTTCACCCTCACACACAGACACAGCCCACTCTGCTCTGCTCACCACGGCAACGGAGGCAAGCAAGCAGCCTGCACACAGGAGTCAAGCAGTGAAAGAGAGAGAGAGAGGGAGAGAGAGAGAAAGAGTGAGAAGGACTGAAGGGAGGACCTGAGAGATGGAGACGGAGGAAAGCTTTGACATAGAAGGCAGTTTTGATGATGCCACCTGTCTCTCTCCACAGAGCCCTGGGTCCCTGTCCCCAGCCAGGAGACAGAACAAGGAGAAGGAAATCAGGGAGACCAAAACAACAGTGAGTACTGACCAACACGCACAAAGACGCTAGTAAACCTAGTAAACAACACAGCTTGATCACCTCTGAGCCAGACATGTATACTAAAACTGAGTGATTGTATTGATATTTTGAGGCTCTCAGTGAATCTTGACCATTGCCAATCATTAAATTGATCACGAGAAGTCTAAATGTTGTTGCACTTTTGAAACTGGCCAGTGGGGTTTGCATCTTCTTCTGGGAAAGGTTTGGTCAGTATTCAGTGCCACTCATCATTTTGTGTGTGTGTGTGTGTGTGTGTGTGTGTGTGTGTGTGCGAGCGAGCGTGCGTGTATGTGTGTGTGTGTGTGTGTGTGTGTGTTGAGAGTGTTGAGTTTATATCTCGTTGTGAGGACCAAATGTTCCCAAATGGAAAAGAAATATATATATTTGAAAAAACAAAAAAGCAAAAAAATTTTCTTTTAGATTACTAAGGTTAAGGTTAGGATTATGTGTAGCATTAATTATCGACAGTAACACTATGGCAGTGTAAAGTCCCCACATTGAGTTAAAAAAAAAGTGTGTGATGTATGTATTACCAAATGTCCCCACAATGATGGAAAGCTCTGCCATTTTTTTACGTGGTGGGGACACCTTGCTGGACTCCACAAGCACAAAACAGCTTTTTTTGTAGAAAAACTTTTATTTTGCAAAAACAAAAGAGTCCAAAGATTTTCTTTAGGTTACTGATGTTAAGGTTAGGGGTAGGTGTAGCATTAATTAGCTGCAGTGATCATTATGTCACTGGAAGGTTCCCACAATGATACAGAGACAAACTCTGTGTTTGTGTGTGTGTGTGTGTGTGTGTGTGTGTGTTTGAAGCACTGCTGCCTGGCATAGGTATACATTAATTTACAATATGATTACACATATTGCTACTTTTTTCCTTTTTTTGTATATGTGGATGTGTTGATATTTGCTTTACAACTGGATCATGATCTGCTGCTGCGACTGTTTCAAAGGCTTGCAATGATGCCAATATCCTTATTTATCCTAAAACAAACCAGTTTGTTCTAATCAGAATATATACAAAGTGTGCGTGACAGATACATTGGTTAATGTCGGCAAATCTGTCAGCCTTTTGGGGTAAAAACACGAAAGTCAGACAGCAGCCACGTTGCGGTCAGACTTGTTGGGAAAGCAGGTCGTGAGATAGATCTAGTGTGTCATATCAGGTTGTGGCTGCTTTTAATAGTTGTGCTCTGAAGTACCGAGTCTGCAGCCAGTGTGGTGTGAGTGAAAAAGCTTTGTGCATTACAGTCCATGGACTTGTCTGTTGTACTTTTAGCAGAGAAAAAACAAAACACATGCATTTGTGCAGAAATAAATAGGTAGGCAATAACCAATAACCAATAGGCCACAGATCCTATAACATACAACACAATGTAGTGTCTGCTGTCCACACCAGTTCATAAAGATGTCTGTCCTGTGTTTCTGTGAATACTCATAAAGACGTTGTGATTCGGGTTGAGACTTGATGGACTAAAATAGCCAGAAAAAGAGGGTGGACTTAGGGATGCCATATGTGCTGGAGAGCATGACCAGACTTCTGGAGGAATGTTTTTGAAGAGGGAAATCCTTTTGCTATGATTGGACAGCAGAGCTGTCGGTCAGGGATGTGTAGCCCTCCCATTGTGATAGGTAGCTGCAGCAGAGAATCGGGGAAGACTTGGATAATCCAGTTTCCATGGTGACAAAGGCACCAGAAGTGATTCATCGGTGTTGAAATGAAACACACGCAGAAACAGAAAGTCAAAGTGGTAGAACTGTCATGCGGATTGTTTTTTAATACAAAGTAAAAAAACAACTTGTACTTGTGTCGATGTGATGATTATTGGCTGATGAGGCTGAATTTAACAGCATCACTACCACTCGAGTTATGTCTAGAAGGCATGTTCACACATTATGCAAATGAACCTGGTTCAGTAGTACACTGAGCATGGTCCGCTTCTTCTGTGCTCTGATGACCAAGTTATTTTTAGTGAGTCCTGACAAGCCATTTTCAAAGACAGCCACAATCAAACAGCTCTAGATCAATATGGTGGAAAGGACTTGTGGGGGTTGTGTATAGCAAGAGTTCTTCCTTTTTCCTCCCCATATGTGGCATGGACATGAGGTATATGTGCGAATACAGAAGGCATTTTAAATGATCCAGGTGGCATTAGGTTTAATTCCTTCACTCCTAAAGCACTTGTTGCTCAGTTGAATACATCCCGAACTGGGGTTAATGTAAGTCAAGACAGCTTGCAGATTGCAGGTTGAGTGTTATGACCGGGATTGTATGTATTTGGTAATGGATGGGATTTAAGGCAGCTGACTAAGCAGATGTTTGTTTGAGTAAAACACTACACTGTTTTGCGAGAGGAGAAAAAGCGAGTGCCTTCACAGTGAAAGCAATTTGTCGCTTAGCAACAGAGGCCCAGCGCTCCACATTCTAAGCAGTGTCTGAGATCTGTGTGTGTATGATTTCAGCCGTACTTTATTTCACTGCAGGTTCTCCACTGCAGTATGTGAATGCACCCCTCTGAGCTGACTGGCTGAATTCAGTGGCAATCGGATTTATCAGGTTGAAAAAAATGTCTTGTGATGCAGGAGCATACTGCAATCTCTCATTGTTATTGTTATGACCTGTTCAGCAAAAACGAGGGGCTATACAGCTACTCATATGTAGTTGTAGTTGCAGTTCAAAATAAAGCAAGAGGGTATTTGTGCAATCTGCATAAAGATGTTTGTCAAATGATCTTGATGGTTTCGAAAGATAGATATTTTTGTATTTGGTGACAGCAAACCCTATCATTTCAGTCTTGAACTAAATAGCTCTGCTTTAAATGAATGTATGTATGTATGTATGTATGTATATATATATAAAACCTGGCTATGATGAGGATAATCAGCTATACACTGTAGTGTTCAACACCTGATGACACCAGTGTCATTTTCCACATCCGTTTCATGCGCTGTGTCTTTATTTGCCTCATCTAGGCACTTCACCTCTGGAGGCTTTGGTACTGGCAAACTGTAGTCATGGTGCACTGGTCGCATGGTTGAAGGCAGATTGGAGTATTTGTTAGATTTGTTATTTTAGTAGAGATGCAAGCTATATTAGTCAGACAGAATTAACAGTGCATGACACGGTTCTTCTGTCATGCCATAGCATTGCGATCACAGTTGGCACTGGCTTACAAATAACTCTCAGGAGCCAACTGTACATGATGCACAACAACATGAGGAGTCCAGAGTTTGTCTTGGTCACCACTTTTACATCCAAAATACAGCTCATTGGCTTCCTTAATAAGTGCAGCCATTGTACATCTTTGAACCATTTGAAGTATGAACTCACCAGAGATGTAACAGAATGTATTGCAGCAGTTATGAAAATTCTGCTGTATCTTTCCTGAAGACAGTAAATCCTATTGTTAAGTATACTCATTACAGCGGGGCAAAAAAGTATTTAGTCAGCCACTGATTGTGCAAGTTCTGCTACTTTGAAAGATGAGAGGGGTCTGAGACAAAATGAGAAAAAGAAATCCAGGAAATCACATTGTAGGATTTTTAAAGAATTTAATTGTAAATTATCGTGGAAAATAAGTATTTGGTCACCCACAAACAAGCAAGATTTCTGGCTCTCACAGACCTGTAACTTCTTTAAGAAGCTCTTCTGTCCTCCACTCGTTACCTGTATTAATGGAACCTGTTTGAACCTTGTTATCTGTGTAAAAGACACCTGTCCACAGCCTCAAACAGTCAGACTCCAAACTCAACCATGGCCAAGACCAAATAGCTGTCGAAGGACTCCAGGAAGAAAACTGTAGACCTGCAGCAGGCTGGGAAGAATGAATCTACAATAGGCAAGCAGGTTGGTGTAAATAAATCAACTGTGGGAGCAATTGTAAGACATGGAAGACATACAAGACCATTGATAATCTATGGTCTTGATGAACTTTTGTTTTTGACCAAATACTTATTTTCCACCATAATTTACAACTAAAGTCTTTAAAAATCCTACAATCTGATTTCCTGGATTTTTTTCTCATTTTGTCTCTCATAGTTTAAGTGTAGCTATGATGAAAACTACAGACCTCTCTCATCTTTCTAAGCAGGAAAACATGCACAGTCAGTGGCTGACTAAATACTTTTTGCCCCACTGTATGTAATTGTCCGATGTGTCAACATGCTTCCAAATAGTTTCTGTAAATGTGAGCAGCTTTTTTGGCCTTTCTTCAAGCATCTGGCCTGACTTGTCTTACCCAGGTATGCCTAAGGCAATATTTGCATAGCACCTAAACTGACCAAAATACTATGGTACCTTGGTACTTGTCTTGTCATTAATTCTTTCCAGAAGGCTTGCCAAGAACCGAAAACGATGAGTAGAGAGCAAATTTTTCCCATAATGAATAATGTAAATTGAATTAATGCATTCCAGAGCCCCAGAAAATTCACGCTGTATAAGGCATTATATGCATTAATGGAGTTGTATTGTACAGGTGCTCTCTGATTTACAATGGGGATATGTTCCAACAAATCTATCATTAGTTAAATGTATCATGAACTGAGGAGTTTAACGAGTGTTTGGTATAGCGGTCTTTACTGTATCATTAACACATTAAATCATTAACACAAAGATTGTTTTATAATAAAGTGTTGAAAAATGTCATGTAATTTAGTGAGTAATAAACTGAAAGTGAAAAGTAAAAGCATTTACTGTATGACAGTGTGAACATTAGATATTTCAGGTATTTTCTGGTCAACTTAATTTCATTTGTTAATAAACATTCATTCCTGCATTTCAGGCCTGCAACACATTCCAAAAAAGTTGGGACAGGAGCAATTTAGGGCTAGTAATGAGGAAAAAAACTAACTAAATAATGCTGTGATTTCAAACAGCTGATTATAATCACGATTCGGTACAAAAGCAGTATCCATGAAATACTTTGAGCAGTAAAGGTGGGCAGAGGATCTCCAATTATCAAACACTTGTAAGAAAATTATTGAAATGTTTAAAAACAAAAGAAATGTAAGGAACGCTATATATTTCTTATTTGCATTTTCCATACCGTCTCAAATTATTCTGATTTGGGGTTGTAATGTTTTGACGGATTAACATATGCTATGGCCAAAACCAAGGCAGGTCTAAGAACATAGGATAGCATAGCAAAATATATTATTGTACTCAAAACTGAATTCACAGGGTGCAAACAAGCATATTCCTTGAACATTCCATCACAATCCATTGCTGGGCTGGGTAGGGGTCAGTAGAGTTAAAAAAAAAAAAAAGTCCATCCCATCTTCGATATGCATCTGGCCACAGCACCTCATCAACATCACAAGCGATGTCTTCTTTAGCACAACACTGAGGGGAGTACTTGCTTGACTGGCATATCCAACATTGGTATGTAAGTCACTACAGGCCTCTTCCATTGATTGGATGAGAGTTGCATGCTGGTGATGTTGGTGGTCATAGTCCTTCCAATGCCAAGCCAAAAACAACTTCTCAGTGGGGTTCAGGAAAGGACAGCAAGGTGAAAGGTGAAGAATGTGAAATTGTTAGTGATTGTGAAATCAATTATGAACTGCAGCAGCCTGGTTGAAAACATGTGTTGTACCATGTGACAACAAACCTGGAACACATTCTTCTCGTCACTGCGAATGAGGATGCAGCGTGTCAAGGAATGTGATAGTATGACCTGTTACACTGGGATGGTGCCATGATGCTACCCAGGAACATGGACAATGGCATGCTGCCCAATGAAGTTTCTTCCCCGGAGCCCAGCCACTGTTGGGCCCTTGAGTACGACCCTTAAACCCCAATTGCTTGTATTGTAAGATTGCATCATCTGTAAGTCCCTCTGATAAGGGTGTCTGCTAAATGACTACAGTCGTATGAAAAAGTTTGGGCACCCCTGATAATTTTCATGATTTTAGTTTATAAATCATTGGTTGTTCAGATCAGCAACTTGAGTTAAATATATCATATAGCAGATGAACACAGTGATATTTGAGAAGGGAAATGAAGTTATATAGGAAGTTATATAGTTATATAGTATAGGATTTACAGAAAAGTGTGCAGTAATTATTCAAACAAAATTAGGCAGGTGCATAAATTTGGGCACCCCAACAGAAAAATTACGTCAATATTTAGTAGATCCTACTTTTGTAGAAATAACAGCTGCTAAACGCTTCCTACAGCTTCCAGCCTGGATTCTGGTGAAGGGGGCTTGGCCATTCTGTCTTTAGAAAACACTCAGTTCAGTTCAGGTTGATGGTTTTCCGAGCATGGACAGCCCACATTTCAGTAATATTCCTGTATGGGGACTGAGATGGCCATTCCAGGGAACGTTGTACTGGTCCTCTGCATGAATGCCTAGTAGATTTTGAGGCAGGGTTGGGGTCGTTGGTCTCAGGGCAACTTTGTCACTGATTCTTGGAACATTGTCTCAAGAATCTGGAGATATTAACTGGAATCCATGCGCCCTCAACTTTAAACAAAGATTCTAGTACCGCACTGGGCCACACAGTCCCACAGCATGATGGAAACCGCCACCCAAATTACTGTGGGTAGAAAGTGTTTGTCTTGGGATGCTGTGTTCCTTTTTCCGCTACCTTGTTATGTCCAAATAACTCAACTTTATTTCATCAGTCCACAGAACTTTAATTCCAAAATGAACACTGGATTGTCCAATGTGCTGTAGCACACCTCAAGGATCGGTTTGTGCGTGTCTGCAGAAAAGGCTTCTTCTGCTTACTCCCATACAGCCTCTCCTTGTGCAAAGTGCCACGCTGTATAGTGAACGAGGAACAGTGACACCATTTGCAAGCAAGATAGTTGTAGGTCTTTGGAGGTGGTATGTGGCTTGAGTATGACTGTTCTCACCATCCTTCGCCTCTGCTTATCTGAGATTTTCTTGGTCTGCCACTCGGGAGTTCTTAACTAGAACTGTGCCTGTGGTCTCCATTGCCGAATGTTCCTCACAGTGGAAACTGACAGCTGAAATCTCTGAGAGCGCTTTACCTTTCCCGAACCATGATGTTGAACAAACCTTTGTTTTCAGGGCCCATTGAGAGTTGTTTGAGGCTCCCATGTTGCCAACTCTTCAGAGAAGATGGAATGAGGAGAAAAAACTTACAATTGGCCACCTTAAACACTTTCTCATAGTGGATTCACTGTGTATGTAGATCAAGGGTACAAAAAAAAAATTGAGCTTACAAAACAAATTTTGTGTTCCAATCATTAGTGCCTAAAGGTATCAAAATGACAAGGGTGCCCAAATTGATGCCCTGCCTAATTTTGTTTGAATAATTACTGTACACTTTCTGTAAAACCTATAAACTTAATTTCACTTCTCAAATATCACGGTGTTCATCTGCTATATGATATATTTACCTGAAATTGCTGAGCTGGACAACCAATGATTTATAAAGAAAAATCATGAAAATTATCAGGGGTGCCCAAACTTTTTCATACGACTGTAAATGTACACTAAATGTATGATAGTCTTGTTAATGTTGTATTTGAATGGGGTTGTTTTTAAAAGCTGAGGCCAGGTTTGCTTTTTGTTCACATATGTAGTCCCTATACATGGAACACTTAATAGGGGTTTGATGTTTGAGGGGTTTGATGTTAGATGTCATTCTGGAATACTGTTTTCCTGCAGTAGTGGATTCCAGTTAAGGATGAGGGCTTCTGGTGAAGAGGTGTAGATGAGCAGAAAGGACAATAAATCAGCTAATTTCAAGCACGGTGGGATGGCGATTTAACCAATGGCAGTGATAGATGAAGAGCAGTGTAATGAAAAACCCAGTGGCCATGACACTGAGGCTAGAAATGAGCAAAGTGACCAGACACAAGTGTGTAAATTAAATTTTCGATTAATGCCTGTGTGTGTGTGTGTGTGTGTTGGGAGAGCAAGATCATATATCATTTTGGGAACCAAATATCTCCACAAAGATTAAATAGTGCTGGCATTTTCCATCTTGTGGGACAGTTTATTGTTTCCTCATGAGAAACATTTGCTTTTTAAACTAAAAGTGCAAATTCTTTTGAAAAATCAAAATTGCCAAAGGGTTTCCTCTTGGTTAGGGTTAGGTGTGCAGTAGGTGTAACATTATAGTCATTATGTCCATTCAAAGACATAAAGTCTGCAAAAATATGTTTACCAGGATTGCATGTGTGTCGTGCTCATCAGCATGCTGTCCTATTATGTGTGCTATTATTTGTGTGTGAGTCTGTCCAGGTGTGATCATGCTTAATTTCGACTGCAGTGTCCAGCCAGAGGAAATTACTGTGTCTACAGTATATAAAATATGAGGTGCTCATTATAATATTGCAGAGGCAGTTTGCTAGCCTACTGACATGGTGACCCAGGTTTGAGATGTGACAGTGCCCTTCTGGCTTAGTTGAGGGTCACACAAACGCATCTATGTCCCCTGGAGCTGCAACAGCGACCCCTGAGTGACGGACTGACACCCTGTCCAAGATACATGGTTGCCTGTGTAATGTGAATTCCAGTATACGCCCCAGATCCCTAAAGCTCGGGGGAAATAAAGCAGGGCTAGGACAAGAAAATAGATAAATAAAAGATACTTAAGAATGAGACACACCACAGATCAGAAGAGTACTTTGAAATCCATTCATGAATACACAATGGACCATTTGTAATTTGATAAATCTAGCTTCCCCTTCTCATAGTCAGGATTGATGACTCACTTTGAAAACGATCATTGCCATGGGTCATTTAGATACATCAAATCCCATTAGTATGCTAATTGACATTTGGAAAGCCAAGTGACCTGCGTGCCCTAATCACGAACAAATCTTCAGAAGATATTTCTTTTCACTGAAAAGTGAAATCCAATTCAGATTTGCTTCCTCCTGCTGTGTGTGGCAGAAGGAACATGCTGTTTTTGAGTTGCAGGCAGTGCAGATGGTGAAACATGACCTAATTGCAAGCTGAGCAGACTAAATGGAGATGCTGTGGACCCCAGAGTGTATAGTTCTTTGTTCATGTGGAAACTTTATCACTATTTACTGAAAGCAATGCAGTCTTCAAAAGTCTTCAAGCTCATAATTGATCTGAGTAGGTATTTTAATAATACAACCCCAAATTAGAAATAGTTGGGACGTTATGGAAATTGCCAATAAAAATGTTTCTAATATTTAGTTTGACATTTTCATTATTATTTCTTTGCAGATAGTGTGAAGCAAGATATCTTGTGGTTTTTTTCCTGGTCAAATTAACACAATATATAAGAATATACATCTACAGTATTCCTGCATTTCAGGCCTGCGACTCAAAAAAGTTTGGATGGGGGCAATTAGGACTAGTAATGATGTTAAAAAGCTAAAAAAAAAAATAAATAAATAAATAATGATGTGATTTCATACAGGTGATGTCAACAGGTGATTGTAATCATGATTTAGCACATAAGCAGTATCCACAAAAGGCAGAGTTTTTGAGGTTTTTGAGAAATCAGATGTTTATTGAAATGTTCATAAACAATGTTCCTCAAAATAATATTGTAAGGCATTTGCATATTTCTCCCTCTTCAGTGCATAATCATTAAGTTATTCAAGGAATCTGGTGGAACTACACTGCATCAAAAACTGTCGTTCAGTGATAGCTGTTATAAACACATTGGCAAGGGATTACTTTGAGAAACTACAATACAACTACAATACAGTTAAATTCACAAATGCTAATGAAAACTTTACTATGCAGTAAAGAAGACTTGTGTTAACCATGTCCAGAAGTGGCATCAACTTGGCATCACAGAGTGGAAATGTGTATTGTGGTTAGATGAATCGGTATTCTAGATCATTTCTGGAAGAATAGACACCATGTTATCTAGACCAAAGATGAAAAGAACCATCCAGACTATTAACAGCAAGTCCAAAAGCCAGTCATGGTATGGTGTTTTGTCAGTGGCCTTGGTAAAGGTCATTTACACCTCTGTGATGGCAACATTAATGCAGAAAGGTACATTGAGATTTTAAAGCAACATATGTTGCTTTAAGACACCATCGTTGCAGGGACATCCATTGACAAGACAATGCAAAACCACATCCTGCACACGTTACAAGGCAGGGCTGTAGAAGAAAAGGGAACAGTGATCAATCATACCTGTAAACACAGTGAGTCAGTGTCATTGCAGTCAAAACTTTAACACAATCTTAACATTCCTTGCAATTTTTATTGCAAATACTCTGAATACTATTGCTAATAATATTGGTAATATATACATTTATATGTCCAGTAAGGGTAAACTGATTTTACAAAATGTTTATATATTTATTTATGTATTTATATTAAATTTAGGTCCATTCCCAATCATTGGGTGTGATCATTTGTACTGCACTACTTTTTTCATTTGTACTGCACTTCATTTTATGACATGACCATGTCCCTCTCACAGTGCTAAGCAGACGCCTGCATCCAGAGTGAATTACAGTACAAATTAGTAGAGCAGTTGAACGTTATGGTTCTTGCTCAAAGGCTCGACATTGCCAGGTGTAATTCAAAACTTTCAATTTAGAAGTCCAGAGCCTTAAACACCCAGGCTGCCCATCCTATTTCTTCACTTCCTTGTTTTCTTCTCCAAAAGATTTACAGTCATGTCTCAGTTGAGCAGTCCATCCCTTTCTAGTCGTTCTGGTTCCTGACCTTTACACATTTGCTCTCCGTCCCATTCCACTGCTGATCTTCTTAGAGGACATAGAGTCCTGGACACAGCACTAAATCTGTATGCCAGTATGTAGAGTAAGCCAGATTTGTCACTGCCTTTGGTTGTTTGTGTGTATTAATTTGTGTTGTGCATGTAATATAAATGATGACACCAAAAGTAAATAGTGAGGGAACCTGCTCTTAGATGCTTAAGAAGTACTGAAGAATCATGTAGCCATTCCTTTATATTCTGTACTAATAACATTTATTCAGTCTATTTTTTTGTGTCTCTTTGTAGATCAACTTTGTCACTTTTCCACTACCACAGTCCACACCTGAACAGGAACTCCTCAAACCCAATGAGTGGAGCTACTGCGACTATTTCTGGGTAAGGGAATGAAAAGGGAAATGTAGTACAGTAGCTAATGTGTAACAGAAAATAATGGGTGATGAAATGACCGGTTTCTGTGCATCATAACTTTATTTACCAATGCTTATACTGAACATGTATATTTTTATGTAATTCACATTAAAGTACTGCTCCAGCTCCGAAGATGGTCATTACAAGTACTCATTTCTGATTGGTGGAAAATAATTTCATATATAACATTACATCTCTGAAGTATTTTTTGCTTTGTTTTGTTTTCTTTTGTAAATCTTAATCACAGATGTAATCAATGTACCTTGCTGCAACATACAACAGAGTTATTACTGTAATAAAAGCAGAGATACTAGACCCATATTCAGTGGTACCTTGGTTCTTGTCGTTAATTCATTCTAGAAGGCGTGTCAAGAACCAAAAATGACGAGTACAGAGCAAATTTTTCCCATAAGAAACAACATAAATTGAATTAATCAATTCCAGACCCCCAGAAAATCCACACTGTATAAGGCATTGTATGTATTAATGGAGGTGTATTCTACAGGTGCTCCCTGATTTATGATGGGGATGTGTTCCAATAAATCCATCATACAAGTTAAATGTATCATGAACTGAAGAGTTAAATGAGTGTTTGGTAGAGCGGTCTGTAATAGCCTTTGATAAGTAATGACAAGTAAGTTATTGTTTAAAACACTTACATAATTGGACAAAATCATTAGCACATAATAAAGTGTTGAAAAATCTCATGTAATTTAGTGAGTAATGGTTTATGTCTGTGCAAGTTCTCAGTCATCCAGTCCATGGTAGATTTGATTGTTGAGTTGAAGGCAGCTGGATTCCTTTTTGGTTGTTGAAGAAGAACTGAAGAAGCCTTTCGGATGAGAGATGAAATGTCTTCAACAGCCAAAAAGAAGTCCAGTTACCTTCAACTCAAAACTCAAGTCCACACTTACTGTATTGGTGAAGTCAGGGCACTAGCATAGCTGCTAGTGCTAACTGCAGCCTGTGTTCTGGAGCATTAAGTTCCTATTTCCCTTTCTGTTGGCAGACAATACAATCTTTTTTAGCAGCTATGGAGACTTATGTGCAGTATGAATACAGTACTGTAAGATGTAAAAATAAAGAAAAACACGATGAAAATAGCGGAGATCTTCTCAGAGGGCTATTGTGAACCTGAATCAGTGTGTACTGAATCGTGACTCATGAACAATGAATCCTGAATCGTCTTTCAGCTCGATCCATACAAGTTTAAGCAAGTGAATTCAACAATTTTTCTAGTCAAAATAGATCGTGAACTGAATTCGATGAGGTTCGAGGTGGTCGAGAACTGAGGTACCACTATATATATAAACTGAGGACAAAACACTATGGCCACCTGGTCTGCAATAATGTTTAGGTAGGTGGCACATTTCATATGTATGCCCACCTGAATGCCAGACTGGTTTCCAAGCAGAACATTGCCCAGAATATCACACTTCTTTCACTGACTGTCTCTGACAGTGCAACTGAGGATTTAACGAGTGTTTGGTACAGCGGTCCATAATATCCTAAGATGTGGCAGATGACTAAATTACAGTATAAGCCAGGAATAAAATGGCACACATTCTGATTGATCTTCATCAAAGTGTCAGTTTTATCTTTAACTTGGATTGCTTTCCCAAAAAATTGTGTTTGTAGTCTACAGTGGTGCTTGAATGTTTGTGAATCCTTTAGAATTTTCTATATTTCCGAATAAATATGACATAAAACATCATCAGCTTTTCGTACAAGTTCTAAAAGTAGATAAAGAGAACCCAGTTAAACAAATGAGACAAAAATATTATACTTGGTCATTTATTTATTGAGGAACATTATCCAATATTACATATTAGTGAGTAGCAAAAGTATGTGAACCTTTGATGTCAGTATCTGGTGTGACCCCCCTGTGCAGCAATAACTGCAACTAAACATTTCCTGTAACTGTTGATCAGTCCTGCACTCCGGCTTTGAGGAATTTTAGCTCATTCCTTAATACAGAACAGCTTCAACTCTGGGATGTTGGTGGGTTTGCTCACTTCAGGTCCTTCCACAGCATTTCGATTGGATTAAGTTCAGGACTTTGACTTGGCCATTCCAAAACAGTAACTTTATTCTTCTTTAACCATTCTTTGGTAGAACGACTTGTGTGCTCAGGGTCGTTGTCTTGCTGCATGATCCACCTTCTCTTGAGATTCAGTTCTTGGACAGATGTCCTGACATTTTCCTTTAGAATTCTTTGATATAATTTAGAATTCATTGTTCCATCAATGATGGCAAGCCGTCCTGGCCCAGATGCAGCAAAACAGGCCCAAACTATGATTCTACCACCACCATGTTTCACAGATGTGATAAGGTTCTTATGCTGGAATGCAGTGACTTCATTTCTCCAAACATAACGCTTTTCTTTTAAACCATAAAGTTCTATTTCAGTCTCATCCATCCACAAAACATTCTTCCAATAGCCTTCTGGTTTGTCCATGTGATCTTTAGCAAACTGCAGACGAGCAGCAATATTCTTTTTGGTGAGCAGTGGCTTTCTCCTTGCAACTCTGCCATGCACACAACTGTTGTTCAGTGTTCTTCGGATGGTGAACATTAACATTAGCCAATGCGAGAGAGGACTTCAGTTGCATAGAAGTTACCCTGGGGTTTTTTGTGACCTGGCCAACTATTACATGCCTTGCTCTTGGAGTGATCTTTGTTGGTCGACCACTCCTGGGGAGGGTAACAATGGTCTTAAATTTCCTACATTTGTACACAATCTGTTTGACTGTTGATTGGTGGAGTCCAAACACTTTAGAGATGGTTTTGTAACCTTTTTCCAGCCTGATGAACGTCAACAACTCTTTTTCTGAGGTCCTCAGAAATATCCTTTGTTCATGCCATGATACACTTCCACAAACATGTGTTGTGAAGAGCAGACTTTGATAGATCCCTGTTCTTTAAATAAAACAGGGTGTCCACTGACACCTGATTGTCATCCCACTGATTGAAAACACCTGACTCTAATTTCACCTTCAAATTAACTGCTAATCCTAGAGGTTCACATACTTTTGCCACTGACTAAGATGTAATATTGGATCATTTTCCTAAATAAATAAATGACCAAGTATAATATTTTTGTCTTATTTGTTTAACTTGGTTCTCTTTATCTACTTTTAGGACTTTTTGCAAAAGTCTGATTATATTTTAGGTCATATTTATGAAGAAATATAGAAAATTCTAAAGGGTTCACAATTTTTCAAGCACCAATGTATCAAATTAGTAGTTTGATGAAATAAAAGGAGGCAAATCAATGGCGGTCTCAGCCTGAAAAATACACACAGGCAGTTCAAGTCAAATATTAATGTTTTTTTGTTTGTGTGTTTTCAGCATAGTGTTTTTGTAATCACTGCATTACAACTGGACACACATACATGTTCATTGTACGCCTTCACATTGTACGCCACACAAGTACTGTTACTCATTCGATGAAACATTCTCTTCCCTGAATCACACTCATCCACACACGTGATGGCACACCCCCACACACTGGCCTCTGAATCATACATGCCCGAAACACTCACACGCAAGATGGTGTAGCTTCAGATGTGGCGCAGGTGTGTGTGTGTGTGTGTGTGTGTGTGCGCGCGCGCGCTCGCACACGTTTTGACTGTTCTCTGTATGCTCTTTAGGCCGATAAGAAAGACCCACAGGGGACGACCACAATTTCAGGCTTTGAGGTCCTGCTTCAGAAGCAGCTGAAGGGCAAGCAGATGCAGAAGGAGATGGCTGAATTTATTAGGGAAAGGTATGATAGACTCTCCCAGTGCATGAACATGAACACTATCGAATCTTCTTTCTTCTCAACAGGTTTTGTCCAAGCTTTGCCATTTTTGTTACGTTGCTGACACTTCTTGGGATCATGAGCTTCAGTCATCTGTGGTTGATGTATCCAATGTGGATGAGTTTATTTCTCATTGGTAAAGCACATGCTAGCCCTGAGGTTGTCAGGTTTTGTAACTCTTGTATCAGAGAGGGTCTTATTGACAATGAGTGCATTTACATGCACTTAATAACTCGATCATAGTCAGATTTCTACAGTTTTTGATTCTTCAATTGGTCATTTATACAGCATACTCTGCTCTAGAAATCAGATTAAGAAATCTGTTAAAGAGACCTGGATTTTACTCCAGTAATTGGATTTCTCATAACATGTAGACAAGTTATCTGATTATAACCGGTGTTTTCAGTCTGCGCATGTCCACGAACGTTCCCTCATGGTTGCCAGGTTTGCATCATTTCTAAAGACTTGGCATTATTTGGTCTCTTGTTCCATTGACTTTAGCGGGGGTTTTTCTCGCGGGATCTGGCAATCCCATAATTAAACGCACCACAGAATTAAAGGCAGCAAAACGGCTATTGAACACTTTGGGGAGACTCTGAAACACAGTATTTACAAGTGAAAATGAATAATTTGATTATTTAATATTAAAGTTTGATGTTTTTGTCATATAATTATTTGAGATTATTGGTTGCAAAGTAAAAATCCGATTGCTGCCTGAGTCACATAAACTTGGTTTCCCATTATGTGATTACATGTGCATGTATATTTGTTGATCGGATTACTGACAAAATCTGATTTTCTGCAGTTATCGGATTATTAATTGCATGTAAACGCATTCACTATACTGACAGGACATGGAGTAATATTACCAAAAAATGTTTGTTGTTTTTTTACTTTGAAGTGTAGCCTATTTAAGGCAATCCAGTAGGCAATTCAGTTCTTCTGAATTTTAACATCATTAAGAATTACAACCTTTTGTTTTGAAATAAAAGAAAAAGCAGCAACACTTCAGATTGCACGCAGACAACCAGAAATGTGATCTACACCCATGAACAGCTGTT
Organism: Ancistrus triradiatus; assembly: GCA_025084515.1. Classification (NCBI taxonomy): domain Eukaryota; kingdom Metazoa; phylum Chordata; class Actinopteri; order Siluriformes; family Loricariidae; genus Ancistrus; species Ancistrus triradiatus. The sequence goes on along the minus strand of JAJAGP010001558.1, from coordinate 134,945 downwards.
GTCAGCCATATGGAATCCTTTTCTCACTTTAAATGGAACCACACATTTAAATACAAGTGATTTAGTGAGCTGATGTGATTTATAAATATCAAAAATAAATAAATTAGGTTAACGCAAATGCAGTACTGTTGTACTTTCACAGCCTTCCTTTATTCTGGTTGTCATCTAGCCATGTCAATGCAGACATGACTTACTCACTGCTATGGTCTTGTCCTGTCAGTGATCCATGGTCTTGCAGATGGGGACATGTTTTCTGCAGCTGCTTCAGCTGTTTTGGCCTTCTTAGCCTATAGGGAATTGTGAGTCACCACCTTTCTGCTCAGAGAAGTCACATGTTATGCAACTCCTGGATATGGAGTTACTGTTGTCATGTGTTTTTATAGCATTTGATGAATTCATGTAGTAGTTAAGGTAGAACATGGATGTTAAGCATTATTACAGCATTACTTCTTCATGACTTCATGACATGATGTCTGTGGTCCTCAAAGTAAAGTGTTACCAGGATGTGTGTATGTATAATATTATTAACAGGATCAAATTAGGATTGTGTTTCTCAAAACATAATGCAGTTTGGTCCCTTAATGCAGTTCGATTCATTTTGCATGCACAGTACGATATACCAAACCTGAAAGTCACTTAACCCCTACAGTCCTGAATTTATTTTAATGAAGCAAAATGATTTCTGTGTAATAAGTTTGTTTAGAGGATCAAAATATTTGAGTATTCATTTTTTAGTAGTCAAATTTCAATATGTTTATCATGTATTTGATGTCAAATATGTTAAAATATTTAAAAAGTTTTTTGTGACAATAGATTATGTAACCTAACTCCATTTGGCATTATAAACACTGGTAATTCAGTCATTCTTATGGATATACACAAAATTACAGCAAGATAAATGATCAGTTCCAGTCTGGAGTCTAATTTTCAGGTCATACAGACTACCAGCAGTGATAATCAAATTGCTGAAGGCCCAGCTAGTGCAAATATAGCAGGCATGGAAGCAGCTCGATGAAGGGAATAAGGCACTCAGCAATAAACTGTTGTCGGAGGCTGAGATCATTCTGTAAACTTCTAGGATGTCTCTAAATTACTTTGCTGCACTTTTCAAAGATGGAGTAGATGTTGTTATCCCACATCTTGGGAAAAAGTTTTCAGGAACTTGCAATTATGTTATTATTAGCAAACGCTCTTATCCACAGAGACTTACAGCTGCTACAGTCTCACAGTTCAAGCAGTTTTCGGTTAAGGGCCTTGCTCAAGGACCCAACAGTGCCAGCTTGGCAGAGGTGAAATTTGAACTCTTGAAGTTTTGGTCCATAGTCCAGTACCTTAACCGCTAGGTCTATGCAGTTGACAGAGGGCGGCTAGATTTTGAGGAAGGTGGGGCCAGTGCTGAGGGGTGTCTCATAAACCACTATCATCTTCACAGTCTTAAGCTCCAAGTTTTTCAGGATATACCAGAGCACCAGCCATTCATCTCCTGCCAATATGCAGATTCGTTGCCATTTTGGATGAGTCTGATGACTATAGTGTCATCTGCCAACTACAGGAGATTAACAGCTACTGTAGGCCCTTAAACATTTCAAGTCTACAGGTCATTTAATTCTGTCAGTGTTATCAGAGGAGTATAACCAGGGTTCAACATCTGAACATCTGAAGACAGCAAATCCTATTGTTTAATATACTCACTATGCAGCTGCCTTGAGTCCATGTGTGCCAACATGCAACCAGACAGTAGACTTGAAATGTTTAAGGGCCTACAGTAGCTGTTAATCTTCTGTAGTTGGCAGATGACACTATAGTCATCAGACTCATCCAAAATGGCAAAAATTCTGCATATTGGCAGGAGATTGAATGGCTGGTGCTCTGGTATATCCTGAAAAACTTGGAGCTCAAGACTGGAGATGATAGTGATTTAGGAGACACCCCTCAGCACTGCCCCCACCCTCCTAGTGGTTAAAGTACTGGACTATGGACCAAAACTTCAAGGGTTCAAATCCCATCTCTGCCAAGCTGGCACTGTTGGGTCCTTGAGCAAGGCTCTTAACCCACAACTGCTTGAACTGTGAGACTGTATCAACTGTAAGTCTCTCTGGATAAGAGAGATTTTGCTAATAATAACATAACTGTAAGTTCCTGACAACTTTTTTTCCCAAGATGTGGGATAACAACATCTACCCCATCTTTAAAAAGTGCAGGAAAAGGAGTACTTTCTGTAGCACCTGAGGAAGTAATGTCTGGCCCTGGAGCTGTTGATCCAGTTCTACATTGCAGTCATTGAATCGGAATCTTGTAGCTAGTTCAGAGCAACTACAAAGCAAGAAAGAAACAGACTACAGCGAAAAGAAGCAGAAAGAATCATTCATGCTCCACTACCGACCCTCCAAAAGACTTGTACTCTTCATGAACCAGTTAATTCATTACAGACTCCTCACAACTTTTAAACAACATTTTTCTCCCCTCCTCTGGTAGGGGCTAGAACCTTTATACCAATACAATCAGACACAGGACCAGTTGTTTTTTCTTTAACACCATCTTCTGTGATTCTGATATGATGTGAAATCGTAAAATATTAACCTAGTTGGAAGATACTGTGCCCCATTCTCAGAGATTTTTTTCCTCTCAAATGCATGAAACCTATTCCCATATTATTTTTTTCTTGCTAGATGCCAAATTATTACCCAATGTGATAAAGATGAAATATCACTTTGATTTCATACCATTCTCCCACTTGCCTGCTAATTGATTTCTAAAGACCGCTGACACACATTATGTCTCTGACTCCACATAGTGGGAAACATTTAAAACATTTACGAGGCATCATCAAACCTCTGAATTTAGTTGGCTGCAAAAATAGAATCTGAATCCTCAAAACTGGCTATTGCTTATAGAAATATTGGTAATAGTCAAACTTAAATATGAGTATAATATAATTCTGACTAGTCAGGCATATAATCAGTTCACAAGGGGCAGGTCTGTCAGTGTCATGGCCCCAAATTAGGGAATGCATTACACAATCTATCTATAACTCAAAACTCAAAAACTTATCACAGAATTTTCTTTCTTCTGCTTCCTGACTAATTTTTTCCCCTCTGTAAAGGCAATCCTGGGTATGAGAAGAGCACTATATAAACTATTAGCTCGCCAGCTCAAGGGCCAATCAATAAGCTAGCATGGCTCTTCATCTTATAAACTCATGATCATGGTATTACTTTCAGAACCTATAGCAATAAATGAGTGTTTCAGAGAGTATTAGCTCTACCAGTCAACTACACTGCCCCTCGTTTGATGAGATTGTTTGCCCACTTGATCAACACTGGTCCACTTCCCCTGACATTGTATCTCTCACATTGTGTAAAAACAAGGCAAAAAAAACAGAGCTCCTGTTGCATTACCATACTTGGATTTTAAAAAAAATCTTTATTAATTTACTTTTGAGAGATGTATTGCCTACATTATTCACCTTGACCGGACAGGCTTCATTCCTAACAGATATTCCTTAGACAACTCAAGAATATAATGTATCACACATTCACCAGGTCTTCCAAATGGGCTGTTCTTTGTCTAGGTACAGAGAAAACATTTGATCAGGTGGAATGTCACTACATATTAAGAGTCCTTGAGATGTTTGGATTTCCTGCTCATTTATTGCATGGGTGCAGATGTTACATTAACACCCATATGCTACTATTTTAACTAATCAAAAGCAGTCAGCTCGCTTTGATTTATGCAGAGGGACTCAGCAGGGGTATTCTCTCTCCCCACTCCTCTTTGCCCTAGCAATAGAGCCCCTATTAAAGAAGGGTTTTTTTTTTTTTTCTTTTCATTTGCTACATATTGTTTCAGGATCAGCCATGAAAAATGCCAAGCTTGTTGTTTTTGCCTCTTTTATAAAACAATAAACATTATTGTAGTGTTATATTCACACCCATATCAAATATTATATGCTTTTTCTGCTATAATGTGAAATAGAATTGTCAAAATGTTTAAAGGAAAATTATAAAGATTACATGTTTTTTTCACCCATTTAAATCGATGTTCTTAACTACATTTTAAATGCTTTAGAGAAATCTAGCTTAAACTTCTAACCCTTTATGCACTGAGTCTGACTAGTTAAACCTTGGAAGTGGCCAAACCTGCAGCATGACTCTGGTATCGAAACACCAACTGAACAATAACATTTTGTTTTTGGTTTGTTCATTTAGCTCATTTACAGCACATAGCATGCAACCATGACAAAGCACCTGCTCCCTGCATAATCCTCCTCTTTGATGTTTCTGCTTCTTTGTAACTGTCCTCATTATCACCTGCAGGCTACTTTATTAGATCTACTTAACAGACTTACTCAGCCAGTGGAGACGTGCTAGATACTAAATGAAATTGGAAGACTAGGATACAAGCTCTCTGGCTATCTTAAAATGTCTTATAAAATGTGGAATCAATTTCTAAATGGCCTTGACAGCACACAGGATTGGAGTTGGTGTTGACACCTCAACCGTTTATGAGCTATTTTCTTTGATATGAATGTTTTATTTGTAGCAGTACTACAACAAATCTTAGCAGGACTTTATTTTGATGAAGTACTTGGGGTTGTAAGCTATTGTACTAGCAGGATGTAAAGTCTGTTAAGGAAGATACACAGCAGAAATATCAGTCTGGATAAGACAAAGAAAGCAAAGCATCCCATTTTACTTCCACTTATCCTGATCATGTAGTTTAATCTGGAGCTTAAACCCGAATTCACTGTGTTCAGGCAAATACACCCTGGACAGCAGCCTTCACTTTGCAAGCCTTACTTTGAATCCAGGCCCTCAGGAGTAATTTGTCAGTGAGTGTGAAGTCTGAAATAAGAGAAAATTGGAATTGGTGTCGACAAACATTTGGCCATATATTGTATTTCACCTTGTTAGTTAAAACACATTACAAAAGCACAGTGCATGTGCTGTAGCCCTGTATTAGACACGGAAGGTTGCTGTTACATTATATATAGAAATTATCATTAATTCATTCATTTTTTTGCTTTCTTATCTGCTTAATCCTGGACAGGGTCATTGGAGGCCCAGTGCCTAGGTAGCTGCAGAAACAACACCAGATGAGGTGCCAACCATTGTAGGGTTCATACACTCAGGGGCAATTTAGTTTAATCAGTTAACCTAAAGCATGTCTTTGGACTGTGGGAGGAAACCAGAGCACCCAGAGTAAACCCACACCGACATGGGGAAGACATGCAGACTCCACACAAAGGACCCAGACCACAACCCCTGGGATTGAACCCAGAACATTCTCGCTGTGAGGTTACAGTGTTACAAACCGAGCCACCGTGCGACCCATTATAGCAGTTTTTGTAGCACCCTTGTGTGCACTAGTTGTGTAACAGAGCTCATCATGGTTATGAAGAGTCTCCCCAAAACACACCTAAACACATTAAAACTGCCTACATTCTGCAGAACTGGTTATTTGGGATTTTGGTCTAAAACAATAGACTCCGTAAAAGTCTAATTATGCTTTATTCATAACAGCAATATCACAACTACAATACAGTGTCCATATGTTCATCTATTACACATTGTGCATTTATTGTACACTACATAGACAGAAGTTTGTGGAAACCCTTCTTATTACTGAGCTCTGATATTTGTAACACATTCATAATATAAAGTATTTCTGGATTCTCCATAGACAAACTATGGTGGAATGAATGCAGTGACTCTCAATATGAGACATACACACAAGTCAGCTCATCAACTTTCCGCCCTGCTGTCAGCAACTTTCTGCCCTGCTGTTATTAAACAGAGTCCATAAATAATTAGTTTGCCAACACTGATTGAGAACTTGGTTGGATTGCACATAACCTTGACCTCAATTCCATAAGACACCTTTAAAATGCATTGTAATGCCAAAGACTTGGCTCCATGTCTAACATCAGAAGCTGATTCACAGTGATGTTACAAAATCTAGTGGAAATTTCTTATAAAAGAATGAAGGCTGTTGTAGCAGCAACTCCATACTAGTACCCATGTTTTGGATGTAATTTTTGGGTGTCCACAAATTTTAGTTTTTATAGTGTACTTGCATATGGCATGTCAGCTCCAGTGGATTAGTGGTAAGAAGCAGTTGTTGGAAACTGCAGTTTCTGTGGCCCTGGGTTTGAATCATGGCTTACAATACAAAGGTGGGTTTTGGAGCCCTGTGTTGAACTGGCATCTCTCCAGGGTGTATCTCTGCCTGCTCCCAGAGGATTCCAGGTTAGGCTCTAGACCCCCATCCATGACCATGCACAGGTTAAGCAGGGGTATTGCATATTATGATTTTATCATTCAGCCTGTCTCTTAGGGGTTTTTTTTCATTGCTTTTGACGTACACTCTCTCAGCTTATTGTCTTATTTGATTTTTCTCTTGAGAAGGTTCAATGAATATTGATTGTCGTTTACTCTTTCTATTGATGTGAAGGTACTTCCCAGTTGTATAATCTGTCTGGTGCTGGTCCTGTCTATATACCAGTGCCGCCATACTGCCACCACTAACTTTTTTCCCCTGACTTTTCTGTCTCCTGTCTTCACTAGGATAAAGATTGAAGAGGAGTATGCAAAAAATCTCTCTAAGCTTTCCCAGATCCCACTGGCGGCACAAGAGGAAGGGTATGTAAAGCCAGAATGTGGTATGTACAGTGCCATGTGTACATCAGATTTTCACAAAAGTCCTAAAAGTAGATAGAGAGAAACCAATTATACAAATGAGACAAAAATATTATACTTGGTCACTTATTTTTTGAGGAAAATGAGCCAATATCAGATAATCCATAAGTGGCAAAGCATGCAAGCCTCTAATATTAATTTGAAGTGAAATTAGAGTATGGTGTTTCCAATCAATAGGATAACAATCAGGTGTGAGTGGGCACCCTGTTGAATTTAAGGAACAGGGATCTATCAAAGTCTGATCTTCACAGCACATTTGTGGAAGTGTATCATGGCACAAACAAGTGAGATTTCCGACGACTTCAGAAAAAGACTTGTTGATGCTATTCAGGGTGGAAAAATCACAAAATCATCTCTAAAGTGTTTGGACTCCAGCAATTCACAGTCAGACAGTTTGTTTACAAAGGGAAAACATTTAAAACCATTGTTCCCCTCCCCAGGAGTGGTCAACCAACCATCAAGAGAACTCTGAACAACAATAATGTGCATGGCAGGGTTGCAAGGAGAAAACATCTGCTTTCCAAGATGAACATTACTGCCTGTCTGCAGTTTGATAAATATCATGTGAACAATCCAGAAGTCCTAAAAAAAAAAAAACATTTTGTGGACGGATGAGACTAAAATATAGCATTTTGGTTTAAATGACAAGGGTTATGTGTGAAAAGACAACACTGCATTCCAGAATATGAACCTTGTCCTATCTGAGAAACATGGTCATGGTAATATCATGGTTTGGGCCTGTTTTGCTGCATCTGGGTTAGAGTAGCTTGCCATCGCTGGTGGAATGTTGAATTCTGAATTACCTTAGTAAATTCTCAAGGAATTTTCAAAACATATGTCCGTAAATTGAATCTCAAAAGAAAGTGGGGTATCTAGAAAGACAACGACCCTAAGCACAGAAGCTGTTCTTAAAAAAGAATGGTTAAAGAAAGTTTAAATGGTTACAGAAGAACCTGACTCAAGCAGATCATATGAATGAACCCAACAAACTCCCAGAGTTGAAGCTGTTCTGTTTTCTCCAAGCTGATATGCAGGACAGGGCAACAATTACTCGAAATGTTTAGCTGTAGTTTTTGCCGCACAACGGGATCACAACAAACACAGAAAGTAAATGCTCGCATACTTTTTCCTCCCATAGATATGTAATATTGGATCATTTTCTCAATAAATAAATGGCCATATATAATACGTTTGTGTCATATGTTTAATTGGGTAACTTTATTTAGGACTTTAATTTTAAGACTTGGGTGCAAATCTGATTGTTTTACATCATATTTCTGCAAAAATCTAGAAAATTCTAAAGGGTTCTCAAACATTTAAGCACCTCAGTATGTGGGGTACCATACTGATAAATAGAATTATGTTCTGTGCAAAGCTATATTGGTTCTTTAACTTTGTTTGACTGGAGTGTTTGTTCTGGCTTTAGAACACTTGGAGAGGCATGGGCACAGCTGAAGAAAAGTCTGGCTGATGAGGCAGATGTCCATCTCAAATTCTCCTCAAAGGTAAGAGTCATCAAAATGGCTCACATATTTGAACCCTTATGCTTAGGCTTATATTTTTATACTTTTGTTACTTGCTTGAGCGATGCAGTGGCAATCATCACAGTAATTTGGGTTCAAGTTCCCCTGTTACAGTGGTTAAATATCAGAAAAGCCTTATGTTTTAATGAAAAACAATTTGTGCTAGGACAGTGGTACTTCGGTTAACGACCACCTCTGAACTTATTATAAAATAAGCTTTGTGTTAATGATTTGGCTAACTGTAGGTTAATGTACAGTAAGTGTTAATGTGTAAAAGGCTCCACTATGATACAGTGTAGACTATATTAAACTCAGTGGTCCATGGTACATTTAACTTATGATGGATTTGTCGGAACATATTCCCATCAGGAATATGGGAGCACCTGTACAGTACAACTCTATTAATGCATATAATGCCTTATACAGTGTAGATTTCCTGATGGTCTGGAATAGATTCATTCAATTGACATAATTCCTTATGGGAAAAATTTCTTGGTACTTGTCATTTTCGGTACTTGACAAGCTACATTAGAAATGTAACCTTCCCTGATTTTCTGTTTCAACAGCATTTGGGCAAGTCCCAGTTTTAAACAGGAATTTATGATTTTTGTTCTGTAATGACCACTTTGCCAACTGAGAAACTGGTCTACCAACTGAAATCATGTATTTGAGTGCAGATGGATTCTTGAGTTCAAGTAAACAAAATGGAAATGTATTTATGTCTGGTTGTTATATGTTATATTAATTTTCATTTTCTAGTCCTTCTTGGCTGACAAGTGTGTAAATATAATAATTTTTCACATACTTTAATACAATTGTTAGAAATAGATATGAATACTTCTCTCTAGATACTGAGATCTCTGCTGAGGTAATAACACTGGGTCTGGTGCAAATACATCTCCCCAAAATAAAGTACAGCCTAGCAAAGCAAGCTGTGCACCATGGCTCATTATATCCTCTACACCAATCCTGCACACACACACACACACACACACACACAAACACACACACAGCAGCAGCAGCAGTGGCTTGGATACAGGATGTACCATATCATACACGACTGCACACTTCTCAAATGCATATAATAGAATATTAAATAAGTATATGCACTTTATATGCACATACATTAGACTGCCACACAGAAACATGCACTGCAAGGTCCTGGACAACAGTACTGTAGGAGTGAGTGGGCAGTAGTCTGTTATAATGTGTTTTTCACTGTGTGTGCGCCAACCTTTAAACCTCTGCTTTACAGCTACACAGCGAGGTAGAGAAGCCACTGTTGACGTTCAGAGGGGACAACTTTAAGAAAGACATGAAGAAATATGACCACCACATTACTGACCTGAGGAAACAGTTAGTCAGTCGTTATGCAGCTGTAGAGAAGGTATGTTTTTTTTTTTTTTTTTTTAAACCACTTTACATTTACATTTATGTCACTTAGCAGACACCCTTATCCAGAGCGACTTACAATTGATACAGTGTTACAATCCAAGCAATTGTGGGTTAAGGGACTTGCTCAAGGACCCAACAGTGGCAACTTGGCAGAGGTGGGATTTGAACCCTGGACCCTCTGGTTCATAGTCCAATACCCTAACCGCTAAGCCACCACAGTCCACACTTTATTAGGTAAACCTTGCTTGTACCAATTCAGAACCTTCAGAACTGCCTTAATTCTTCATGGAAAACTTTCAACAAGGTGCTGGAAACACTCCTCAGAGATTTTGGTCCTTATTGACATGATAGCATCACGTACTTGCTGCAGATTTGTCAGCTGCACATCTGCGAATCTTCAGTTCCTCCACATCCCAAAGGTGCAATGTTTGATTGAGATCTGGTGACTGCAGATGCCATTTGAGTACAGTGAACTCAATGTCATGTTCAAAAGACCAATTTGACATGATTTAAGCTTTGTGAAATTGCGCATAGAAGATGTGTACGCTCTGGTCATATAGGTACGGACAAGAAAGCAACAATAGTAGGCTGTGGCATTTAAACAATGCTCAATTGGTATTAACAAAATATCCCTCACACCATTACACCACCAGCAGCCTGAGTCACTGATGGAAGCCAAGATGGATCCATGCTTTCATGTTGTTTATGCTAAATTCTGATCCTACCATCCGAATGTCACATCAGAAATCAAGACTCATCAGACCTGCTTCTTCAAAGAAGAAGAATTCAGTTGCTGTACTTGTGTATTTTTGAAAGCTTTCACTAGCAAAATGCATTGTATTCTGGTAAGCACTCAGTGCTGGAAATTTTGGACTGTGCCTGTGGAGGGAATACCAAAGGAAGGCCATATTTGTCTAGATTTTCAGCTAACTGCAGCCAAAATAGCTGACTATACCTTTAACAGACTGAGCTGTGTGCATCACAGCTATCTATCCTAACTGTATGTGGCTGGGTGAGGCACTGATCTGTCAGTTAATTAGAGTGCCCCTTCACATGCTGTATAAAGAAGTCCTGCATCACAACATACAGCTATAGTGTAATTTAGTATCATTTTGACAATTTATGTGTGATTCCTTCAGTACAAAGTAGTGACTGACAACTGAAGATTGACACTACTTTTTTTACATGTAGAAGTTACAGGTCACAGTGACTGAACATGGGTTATGATCTTAAAAATGTTTTATCAACAATCTGGGTGACTTCATTAGTTCATTTTGATGGTGGAAGAGCTTTGGCTTTTCTGTGTTTCTTCTATTTATGTTAGAAGAATACGTTTTCTAGGTATATTAGTGAACCAAGCCTGACTGATGTTTGTTATGGAAATTATGTTAATGCTTGTTTCTGGCCTGTATCGTTTGCGTTAATATAGGCCCGTAAGGCCCTGGCAGATAGGCAAAAGGACCTGGAGGTGAAGACACAGCAACTGGAGATCAAACTGAGCAACAAAACAGAGGAGGACATCAAGAAGGCCAGGCGGAAATCCACACAAGCAGGTCAGTGGAAGACTATTCCTTCTCACTGCTGGAACTCCAAGCAATAGAATGCATATGTACTATGATGTTTAGCCGATGCTGTTATTTAGATTTACAACCAAGCTTTAGGAAAGTTACGTTGAAGGTTGATTAGTATTCCAGTGCTGTCATAATTAAAAGACGATTATTTAAACAGTTTTTCCTGTACTGAGAGAATTAAAACAAAAAAAAAGAATCCTTTACACTTATTTCTAATGGACATTTAAGGGACACTGTTGGTCATTAAACCTGTATTTATTTATTTATTTATTTTGAACATTTTTGCATTAAATATTTCTTCCAAGGATAGAACCATCGAAAGAATGCAAATTAAAGCAAAAATAAACATATAACTTGCCTAACAACTGAACTGAACAAGTAGATATATCAACTAAGACATCAGACTTACACATGTAATGTAGCATTACTATAAATAAATAAAAGTTACATTTCAAACTATGTTTCTAAGCTTCACCTAACTCTATAACTCTGCTTGTAAGTACATATTGGTCATGTTAGATATTACATGTTGCTATTGGACACCTGCGCACAAGCAAAGGCAATCCAGCGCCATTAAGACAGAATAATCATATCACCAGTTTAAATAGGCAGATATAGTCCTCTCAACAATTATTGGCACCACTGGTAAAGATGAGTAAAACAAGCCATAAGAAATTTACCTTTTGGTAAATTAACTTATTCTCACCCTACAAAATGAGATAATGAAGGCTTTGATTACTACGGGGTTTACTTCTCGCCGCAAAAGTACACAAAAAAGAAACCTTTAATTGAAGTAAAAATTATTCTGAGAAAAAAAATCCTTCATCAAGAAGCCCCACAGGTTGTCTACTGAGTTTAGGCCACGGCAGGTGCTTGATTTTGTGTTCAGAAGCCCATTTTTGTGTTGATCTGGACATGTGTTTTGGATCATTGTCCTGCTGGAAGATCCAGTGAGGCCCCATTTTTAGTTTCTTGGCAGAGGCAGACAGAGTTTCATTTAAATGTCTTGGTATTTCATTGTGCATCATTTCACCCATGATGCCATGTATTCGAACAAGCTTACCATGGCTTTGGGAGGTCAAACAACCCTACAAATTACTTCCAACTTATCCTCCTTAATACTTCACATTGAGCATCAGGTTCTTTTCAGTGTAGTCAGCCTTCTTTTTTTGAGAAACACTTCTTGAGTGTTTGTTGCCAAAAAGTTCAATTTCCCAGAACACCAGTATTCAGTATAGAAGTCCCAGTATTGTTTAGAAAACACTAGGCAGTTATGTTTTTGGTTGTGATGGCAAGAATTGCAAATAATCTGTTAGAGTATACTTTTTGGAGTCTTGGTGCCCAAGTATTTTATTATGTAACTCTCCAACAGTGATATCTGGGGATTTGTGGCCTCTCTTTTCATTCTTCTCACTGTGTCTGGGGGTATAATACTCTTGGGTCCTTGTCCAGATAATTCTATCCACAATCTCAGGTTTTGATTGGAACATTGTAATTATTGCATATTGGCATTGATCTTGGCATTTTTTTAGGTGAGTCGCTATTTTTATAACCATTCCATGATTTATTAAGGTCACACACTTTTTTCTCTTCTTTTGAATTGTGTGTTCTCTTGTCTTGTCCATGTATAAGAATAACTGGAGAATTTTACCTCTATGTCACCTTATTTTTTCAGTTCAATTACATTTGAAATAATTACTAGGCGTGCAAATAATTGTGGCAGATCAAAGTTAAAGTTTCTTCAATTACAGGTTGTTTGTTCCTTTTTTCCATTTTTTCAGTGTGATATTAGGCTAATTCACTAAAGGTGAATTTCTTTGATGAAAATGTAACACGTGAGTGTATTTCATTAATACTCTTTAATACAGAGTAATGTCCCAGCACAGTGAATTTTCCCAGCACAGTGAAATTGTTGTGCAGGGTGATCATTACTGGTGAAAGTGGTATCCTGTATCATTCCTAGCTGCAGCTGAGCTCAATAAGCAGTTTACTGAATGTGTATCACTTTTTGACCAGAAGACTATAGAGGTAATGTGATGTTTCATCCAGGGGGATTATATTTTGTTAGGAGTTCTCCTTTCCGCCACCACCTCAAAACTGTTCAGGGAGCATCCCAGGAATGAGCAAATCTTCTGTATCAGGATGTTGAGCTTGCTTGCTCTCCAAATCTAATCCTCCCCAGCATAATGCTGCTAAAAATACAGCACTTGCAACAACAGACTGATAGAGGATCTCTAGCATCACAGCATCTTGTGTCAAACACAAAAGGACCTGAGTTTCCTCAGAAAACAGAGTCTGCACAGCCCCTTTGTGCATACGGCCTCTGGATTGACCTTCCTGTCAAGCCTGCTGTCAAGGTGGACACCAAGATTTGTATTTGTATTTAACAGTTCAATGGAGTAACACAGCACAAAGGCTCAGACACCAGTCAGGCTTAATATAGTCCAGTAAATTTACAAGTGCACCTTTTTTAAGGCATTCCCATTCGGATTCATTTTGGCTTTCTCATTTTAAGACCATTTTTGTTGGAGGAAAATACTGTAGTGTGGAACTTACATTGCGTAGTCACATACTTTACTGACAGAAATCAACAATGCACATGATTTATAAATGTATAGGATATATAAATATTGTATACATGAATTATAAATCTGTATTGATGAATGGCTATTTGTGATAGTGCCTTATATACTCAATGACAAAAAAAATCATCCAGATAGAAACATTGGGTTGCTGCAAAACTTGGCATGCAGGTCACAGGCAGATATGTAAATCATTACAGATGTTGTCTGACTAGACACAGGGTCTTGCCACAAGAGGCAAGTGCTTCCTCCACTGCTCTATAAAAAGGTTCTTAGAGGCTACTTTTGGCTGGGCCTGTAGATCCTCCACACTAATAGTCTGCCGACACTGGCATTCCAGCTGGTCCCAGAAATCGATTATAATTGATTATAGCTTGTTTGGCTATAAATCTGGTTACTAGGCAGACCAACAAAGTGTTGCAGTCTGCCAGATACATTCATAGGAAAACCTTGCTGTCTGTGGTCGAACATTACCTTGCTGAAAAATGCCAGTTGGAAGCCCGCCGTTAGAGGCAACACGTGGCTGCAGGATGTCCTGTATATATATTGCTGATTTGTTAGTGTCCCTTGTATCACTGCTAGTGGTGACGACTGTTGTATGCGAAGGCACCTCGGATCATCACACCAGCTGTTGGGACAGTGTGTCGCTCCACAACAGGATTGAAGGCAGCATTGAAGCACTTACCACGAGGCCTATATACCCAAACCCGACCTTTGTCAGATCCCAAACAGAACTTGGATATGTCACGTCTGTTCATGACAGGACATGTAATGGATGCAGTGACAACAAAATTCCTTCTTCTAAACATCTGGAAGTATTCCAGGCAGAGACAGGGGTGTGTAGTGAAGAAATCTATCTGGGTGCTTTATATTTTCTTTTAATGACTGTATTTTTGACCAGCGTTAGACACACATCAAGTATTCATGCATCAGCTGTCATATACAGCTCAGCAGACTGGCAGGTGTGCAGAGATTTTCTGCATTTCGTTATATGTTGCCTGCTGAAGTGTTTCTTGGAGCATCCCCAAGAGACAATGTTTAAAAGGGCCATGTTCTGTCCAGTGTAGACAGCCATAAAGATCTGTATCACTGTATTGCCGTCAGCGGATACACTGGGATAATAGTCTCAGCAGAAGTGAGCTTTTAAAGTCAGGGCCTGCACACAAAACTCTGGCCTTACCAAACCATTGCTGGCCCTCTCAGTCCCACTGGAAAGAAGAGGACATATCTTGTGATGGATTTGACAAAGCTACAACCTGCATGACACAGAGTGGGGAGTGTATTTTGCCACAGCTGGTGACGAGACAGAAAAAACAATGTATTAGCCAGATTAGGCATTCAGGGATGTTGAAATAGTTGCCTGGTTCAGAGACTATACAGAGTACATTTAATCAGATGTTTGCAGAAGGATATAATTGGTAGAACACCCACATAGCAGACACTTTAGGCACTCATGGAGCAGTTATTGATCGCAAGTGTAATTTGTGTAATTGGAAGTGTGACCAAATGTGGACCAACCGATGCCAGCCACATTAAAGGTTTATAACAGTATTCAGACTATGGGCTGCGTAAATAGCATAGATAACATTTGTGGAGGATTTCCATTTTAGGCCAAATGTGACACAGCGGGTGCAGGTCTGCACTGGCAGCCAAATTTGGTTGAAATTCCACAGTGGTATGTGGGATGATGAAATGGCAAATGTGGCCCATAACTGGGACATCACACATGTGTTACCAGCGATGATTCAATTAAACAACAGGAGCTTTGAAGCAGCTTTAGCTTTTTGACGGATTGCTGCAAAAGCCACCATGCACTTATGTCTCAGTAAGATATGTATATGGATACAGGTATGGTCTGATTAGACACTGGGTCTTGCTACAGGAGGGCGTGAAACTTCCTCTCCGCTGTGCTATAAAAAGGCTCTCAGAGGCTACTTTTGGGTAGTATACCTCTTGGTGAGAGATCGTTTTCTGTTAGATATGCCTCTTCGACGTACTCCCAGTTGACAGACTTTGAGAGGGGGCACATCATTGGACAGAGAGGAGCAGGATGGTCAATTGCCCACGATCTGACATAGCTGTTAGAAGGTAGCTGTTGGGAGCAGTGGTTCCATGACAGCATGCACACACATGCACCAGAAGGACTAGCCAGACCACCAGTAGAGAGGATTGTTTGATCAACTGACAAGTACGTTCTGCTCCCACAGTTTGTTGTCCACCATCCAGACACAGGTGGCACCTTCACTACACACACCTGTCTCTGCCTGGACCATTCCAATTGTTTAGCTATAGGAAATTTGTTGTCACAGCACTTATTACATATCCTGCCATTAAAAGCCAGCCAATCTCACCTTTGTTTGCGGTGGTGTCGTGAATGAGAAACCTGGACTGCTACGGACTGGAACCGTATTGTCTTTAGCCATGAATACAGGTTCTGTTTGGGAACTGACGATGGTCGGGGTCGAGTATGGAAGCCTCGTGGTGAGCGCTTCAGTCCTGCTTTTGCTGTTGAGTGACACACTGCTCCAACTGCTGGTGTGATGGTCTGGGGAGTCATCGCATATTAGAGTCAGTGACCCCCTAGTATTGATATGAGGGACATTAACAACTCAGCAATATTTGGAGGATGTCCTGCAACCACAAGTTGCCTCTCATGGCAGGGCTTCCAACTGGTATTTTTTCAGCAGGATAATACTCGCCCACATACAGCAAGGGTTCCCCATGAACGTCCATGCCAAACTGCAACACTTCTTTGGCCTGTCTGATCACCAGATTTATAGTCAATCGAGCATTTATGGGACCAGCTGGGATGCCAGCTTTGGCAACCAGAATCTATAGGCCCAGCTTCAACATCTCTGGCCAAATGTACCACAGAATACCATACAGAATGTGTTTGCCTCCAATGAAAACCCTATCTCACTTGTATCCAGGCTAGAGGTGGCCTAACAGGGTACTAGAGCCTCCTTTCAATTGTTAAGTTTTCCCCAATAAATGTATCCTTTCACTCTAATATTGTAATTTCTTACATATGTCATCATTACATTCAGACATTTAAAGTTTCATTCGATTCCAACAACTCCTTCTTGGTAAATTTGCACTGAATGCAATTCTGTCACATCTCTCTTTTTGTTGCTTAAATTCCACCTTCCACCAATGCCAATGCTCTTGTGGTACATTATTCACTGTCACCAGAGTGCACACCCTTTGTTCCAGTACATTTACACCAATTGTTTTAGAGTATAAATAACAACCATTTACTACCCATGACTGTGTTAATCAGAACACAGTCTTTTCAAACTCATACTGCAAATCAAAATCATGTACAACCAGTGACCTTTCAGAGAGTATGAAATGGTAGCTTGAGGCCATTGAATCACCTAGGGCTTGTTTTGACCTTTATGGACTGGGAACTATGTGGTCAGGATGATGCAGCAAACGTTCCATTTCCATATGCTGATGTTTAGTTAACCCTGAAAAGTACTGAAAATTTTCACATTAGTATAGCCATTTTCACTTATATGCTAAGGTTAAAATAATAGAAACGTGTTTCTTGCATAAATGTAATAGTCAAGTTTGTGTACGCAAAATGTTTTTAATTGAAAAAGAAATCCTTTTTATGCCAGAATCCCAGTTTTGTGGTTACAAACAGAATAATTACAAAGTGATTGCAGCTGCCATGATACTATTTCAAAATCTTATTTCTTAGACTTAACAAGTAAGAATATCAGTTGGATTTGGGCTAGGTAGAGTGGATACCAAGTGACCTATTTGGCAGATATATTTCTGTTTTGTGTATTTTAATCATCCTGAATTGCCATTGGCAAAAATCTGAACTAAGCAAGCAGAATAGTCAGTCTGTAATTATTTTAAGAAATTCTGGGCAGTACTTTTTTGAAAATAGCAAAATTCTTAAAGTTTCAGCAAGTGCATTGACCAAAATCATCAAATGCTACGATGGATGCTACAGATTGGCACCCTGTAGTTTTAGACAATATTTATTAAGATGTGAAGCCAGACACAGACGGTGAACTGTGTCTGCCCTCTGCTGTTTGAAAGAAGCTCTGCTTACTGAATCTATTGTCTCTCTGTTTTTGTGTGCAATAGGTGATGATCTGATGCGCTGTGTGGATCTCTACAATCAGGCCCAGTCCAAGTGGTTTGAGGAAATGGTTACTTCAAGTTTGGTAAATATAATTTTGTATACATTATCATATATTATTGTTGTCTATACAATGCAATGCTCTGTACATCAATGTAGACCTACAGCATCAGTTTTCTTTCTTGTGCACCTTATGACACACAGGCATATCTGCTAAATCAATATCTGTTTCTGTTTCTTTGTTGCAGGAGTTGGAGAAGCTTGAGGTTGGGAGGGTGGAGATGATACAGCAACACCTGCGCCAGTATACTACTCTAAGGCGTGAAACTGATATGTTCAACCAAAGTGTGAGTTGCAGAAAAAGTATACAGTCTTCAGGCGTATACAAAAGTTAGAAAATGCCTAGTTAAATAACATGTTTGCTGAGTTTTGAACTAAAAAAGAATTTAATATTTGTAAGGAACAGTGTTAAATTAAGAAACTAAATGGAATTTAGTTTGTCATAATTTAGTCATCTGAATTGTTTTTAGTTTAGTTTTCGTCGACTAATTATTATAAGATTATAGTCGACTAAATCTACAGTAGCTTTAATTGACTAAAATATGAAATGCAAACGTTGGAATACGTAAATGCTTTTTTAACATTTCCCTTTTAAGATAAACATCTACATGCATGCATTGATGATAAAGTATACATTAAAGTGCTTATAACTCAATTTCCACCATAGATCTGCTTCACACTCGGTGTGGACATTCAGCAGATATTCTGGAATAGAATCAAGTTGGAATGAATGATATACTATAAGATCTAAGTAAGATCAAGTCAAGTCAAGTCAGATTTATTTATATAGCGCTTTTTACAATGGAGCATTGTCTCAAAGCAACTTTACAAGTTTAGATTATCTCCTAATAACTACGTCCAATCCCAAATTGAGCGAGCCTAGGGCGACAGTGGCAAGGAAAAACTCCCTAGTTCTAGGAAGAAACCTTGGGAGGACCAAGACTCAAAAAGGGACCCCACCTCCTTGGGCGGGCGTAGATGATAAATCTAAGAGCGAACTAAAGTCATGGGAGTCAAAGTTCGAATAGAATGTGAAGTATGCAACATCGACATTAAGTGGCCCGGGTATGATGATAAAATCTAAGAGCGAAACTAAAGTCATGGAGTCATGGTCGAATAAAAAATGTGAATTATGCACAGTGGAGCTCCATCAGATGTACATCATGTGTGGGGCCGGAACTGCCGGGAACACAGCTCGGAGAGAAAAAAAGAAAATGTAATAGTTATTGATTAAGAGAACAGTGTCTATTAACAATCACTGATGGCCATGTCAATCACTGATGCCAAGTGTAGCATGAGACCCCCCGGCAGCATTACCTATAGCAGCATAGCTAGAAAGCTAGAAAGAGGAGAACTGGAAGGAAACACAGCCAAGAGGGATCACATGAGACCATTGGCCAACCCCACGAGCGGCAGAAGACAGCAACCCAACGTCTCTGATCACCATAAGACTCTTTATGACTATGAAACCCCCAGCTTTGCCCTTATTCTAAGGCAAGGTTGCATGAGTCAAGATCACGAGGACCCAAGCCTAGTTCAGCCAGACCGCCCCCACCCGACCACTCCCGGCAAGCGGACAAGGCAGGCAGGCCCAGACATGACTTCAGACTCCGGCCTCAGCAACCCAAACCATGCAACCTGGTCTAAATCTAGTCAAAAGCCTGCGTAAATAAGTATGTCTTTAGCCTAGACTTAAAACTTTGGAGGGGTCTGATTCTCGAACGAAAGTGGGAAGTTTTATTCCATAGTTGGGGGGCCATGTATGAGAAAAGCCTTTCCCCCTGCTGTGACTTTTTTAATTCTAGGAACTAAAAGAAGTCCTGCAACCCTGCGAACGAAGTAGACGAGTTGGATTGTAAAACTCTAAGAGTTCACTCAGATAATGTGGGGCCAGGCCATGTAGAGCTTTATAAGTTATAAGAAGTATTTTGTAATCAATGCGGAATTTGACTGGTAACCAGTGCAGTGATGATAGAACAGGAGTGATATGATCAAATTTTCTAGTTCGAGTTAGCACTCGGGCAGCTGCATTCTGAACTAACTGAAGTTTATTTATAGATTTACTAGAGCATCCAGTAAGTAAGGCGTTACAGTAATCCAACCTTGAGGTTTATAAACGCATGAACAAGTTTTTCTGCATCATTAAAAGAGAGGATATTTTCTAAAGTTTAGCGATATTACGTAATTGAAAGAAAGCAATTCGAGATGATGCTGCTAATGTGCGCATCAAAGGAGAGATCTGAATCAAGTGTGACCCCTAAGTTTTTTACAGACGGACTGGGCAATACTGGACAGGCCATCTAGATTTAGGATAGATGTAGCTAACCTGTCTCTCACAGCCTTGGGGTCCCACTAATAGCACCTCAGTTTTATCTGAGTTAAGTAAGAGAAAATTAAATAACATCCAATCTT
The DNA here is from genome assembly GCA_025084515.1 of Ancistrus triradiatus. Lineage (NCBI taxonomy): Eukaryota > Metazoa > Chordata > Actinopteri > Siluriformes > Loricariidae > Ancistrus > Ancistrus triradiatus. Next base: position 114,605 of record JAJAGP010001558.1, on the reverse strand, counting down.
TTATTTCCTTTACACAGTCCTCGATTTTGTTGATTGTAAGGCTGTCATTAGGTTTGGCTGATATGTACAGCTGTGTATCATCTGCATAGCAGTGGAAACTAATGCCATGCTTACGAATAACTGAGCCTAGTCCACACTCGGTGTGGACATTCAGCAGATATTCTGGAATAGAATCAAGTTGGAATGAATGATATACTATAAGATCTAAGTAAGATATAAGTTCAGGTCTATATGCATGCATTATAATAACAGTTTACAGTAAACTGGTAACCAAAACTCATAATTTCCTTCAAAGTCAGTGTGGACACTCATGAGATATTGTAGAATCCCCTCTTTTCTGCTTCCCGGTCGCTCGGCATGAGTGATCTCTTTGGTGTGCCGCTGCATGTGCTACTGTCGCACTGTGCACGCGCACCCCCAGCACACCTCGGCATTTTCAGGCACTCTGTAGCGTCCAGGCCCGACCTGCGCATGTCTGGATCACTGTTTGCGCTCCGCACTTTAATCTTGTCAATATTTTGCTTAATATGTGTGTTTCAGGACGCGCTGTCCATGGGCGCGTGTCTTTACGTTTCCTAGCGTTTCCCGTCATCCTTATTTGACAGTGGTACACTTAATTCTGAGTCTGCACTAGGCGGCTCTCTTGTCTGCTGTTAGGCTTATCTGCTCTTTCTCCTGGGTCCTAGTGTCGGGCGGTGTGACAAGCCGTGATTACACTCACCTGCGACACTAGAGATTGGGGGTTCGAGGCCCGGGTCCCGCACGAAAATAAAATATAACATTAAATATATTTTATTTTTCTATGGTTCGTCGGCAAAGCCAATGTGGCGAACCGTAACAGTTGTTACCTGAATACTCCTTAAAGATAGTATGAACATTTTCAGACTATTTTTTTTATATTTTCAGAAGTTCAAATATATCCACATCACGAACTGAAAACATAATTTAATCCCTACTTTATTTGCCATTTAGGTACGGATAGCTTGACCACAGTTTCAGGACGACATGCCTGCATGTATTTTTACCGGAGATGGCGTCCCACGCGGTTTACAAAGAATCTTGTTGTCCTTGATATCAAATGAGAAATGTGCCCATATATCGACTCTCCTCTTTCTCTCAGGTGTTGACATTATTGAGCTAGTACGGTCTTCCCGGGGTCAGAATCAAATGTCTGCGTCTTACCGCATTACTGATTGGATCGCTACCCAACTCATCCCACCTTTCCACATATACTAAGTTAGGATTGGATCTTTTCCTACCTTGTCAGATCTGATTGGATATTGTCTCTGCCAAATATTTTCGTCTTGTTTTATTCGTTGAAGTGTCAATTCATTTCGTCCTAGTTTTTGTCGTTTTTCATTAAGTTTAGTTTAGTCACCGTCTCGTTTTCATTATAAAAAAAAGGATCATTGATGAAAACTATGACGCAAAACAAATTTAGATACTCTCAAATGTTTCTGTGAGGTCTCATAACCTAACTCAAACCCACACACATTTTATTTTATACGGTTACAAGGGAAAAATCATAAAGTATTGTACATACATATAAGTTACCCTACATTTGGTGGCATAATTGTAAAGTCAGAGACAGTAGCTCATCTGTTGTTGCACAGTTTGTTAGTCATCCTCTAATCCTTCATGAGTGCTCACAGAATGCTGCCTACAGGATGGCTGGATATTTTTGATTGACAAACTATTTTTCAGTCCAACAGGAACACTGAGGTGTTTAAAACTCAACAACACACACTAACACACCACCACATCAGTATCACTGCAGTGCTAAGAATGATCCACCACCAAAATAGTACCTGATCTGTGTGGGTCCTGACCAAAGAACAAAGTAAAGGGGATTAACAAAGTGTGTAAAGAAGCAGATGGGCTATATATATATATATATATATATATATATATATATATATATATATGGCAAGTGGAAGTAATAATAATGGATAATGAGTGTAGAAACAAGAAGGAGTAATTAATAAAGTGATCTTTGACTGTATTGTGCTGGAGTCCACTAGAAGGCCGTTGCAAGTCAAACCCTGCTCACCACTACCGCTAGCATATTGCAGCTGTGCCACCCGAGCGCCTGTATTACTTATCAGATCTGCAGTTTCCACCATGCAGTAATTGAGCGCAATTCTTACCAAACCAAATTCTTACCACCCATAACATGCTCTGATAGTGTGCAAATGCAAATAAGTACTCAATATTCGGGATTCTGTTGAATCTGGGTATGAGTGTGTAAATAACTAGCAATAGCTATACCTAAGTTCATGTATATTATAAGACCCTGATTCATTAGGATAAACAGCCTTGCTTGGCCAGACATGCAAGGGATTAGACATGATCCTGTTACAGAAAGTGCATGCTCCACATCTTTTACCTTGTGCTAAGTACATCGCAAATCCTGCCACTTAGCATCTTGGTCACCAGGGAAAGTAATGGGCTGTGGGCTTGTGTGAGTGAGCCAGCACAAAGGGTTGTACATAACATCACTCAGAGAGTCCCCCAACACTAACACACTATCTTTGAGCAAGACTTCAGTTAAAAAAATAAAACACTGGACATCACAAATATGGGCATTGGGTAATTTTTAAAACCTGTTCAAATACACAGTTGCAGTGCTAGTATAAGAAATTACCATATACATTATATATGGTCAAAAGTATGAAGACATCACCTCTAAGTAGGCATGCTCACTGCTGACAGATTCTTACTATGAAGCATACAGTCATGGAAACATTACAAACAATGGCAGTAGAATGGATTGTACTGAACAGCTCATCGATTCTCAATATGACAATTGCAAGTTCAACACTGTTGTGCTGTGCCATTCTAAAGCAAAGATCTCTAACTTTGATGGAGAACTTAGTGTACATTTATATTTAGTCATTTAGCAGATGCCCTTATCCAGAGTGACTTATAACTGGTAGGATCTTACAGTCCAAGCAGTTGTGAGTTAAGGAGCTTGATTAAGGACCCAACAGTGGCAGCTTGGTGATATTTTCCACAATCCAGTACCTTAACCACTAAACCACCACAGTGCTGTGTGTAACTATTGAGACACGATAAGCCATAATTTCCATTCAGAGCTCTGAGCTTCCATCAGACCACTATGCTTACTGTGAGCCAGGACTTCAGTGCCTGATATTAAAGTCATGTTTGCAAAATTGAGTGGAAAGCCTTCTCAGAAGAGTGAGGGTTTTTGTAGTAGCAAAGAGCTGAACAAACTTTGTTGTAATATCCATGTTTTGTGTGTAACTTGGTGCCTACAGACCCCTGTCTGTATAGTGCTGAAGAGAATGGACATCATTAGACTTTAGGGGGACTATAGCCTAGCCCAACCCCAGTAAACGTGCATAATTATTTATTAACTATGTATTAATTACTAATGAATATATTGTCAATCGTTTCTCTCTTTTCAACCGTCCTCCATATCTGCCATGTTGCCCCATAACGTTTCTGAAATGATCTAGAAATGGTTTTCTCATTGAAAGTAATTTAATGTATTTCTTGGATTTAAGAAAAGTTTCAGTCTGCTAACAAATTTAGATTTAAAAACTATTCACTAGTACTGCCATGTTAGGTTTATTTTTTTTGTTTGGGTTTTGCCAATAGCTCTTTTGTCCTCTGGCTGGTAATGGACGTTTTTGATATTTCCTTGTGTGAAAAGAATAAATTGAGAAACTAATTTGCTGCTGTCAAATGTCACACTGTCCTAAAAATTTAGTCTTCCAGGTTATTAAACATGAATGTAGCTATAGACCAGATGCACGTTTGATTGTACCACCCTATATTCTTATACAGTATGAGTAGTGGATTTAGGACATGCTACTGCAAGTAACATTGCTTGCATCTTTGCTTGGACAGTAGTTAAGTCATAGAACTAAATGACGTAACTAAAGCAGACTTTGAATCATGTGTTGCTTTATAGAAATTTGCTGCTGTGAGACTATTTCTCCAAATTGAACATTTTAAATTGTATGCCAGTTTCATAATGCAGACCTTTTTGGGTCATTTTTTAAATCCTCCTAGGGGACAAACATCTAGACTTCCCTAGTCAAAGCTTAGCCCTCTCATTCATAAATCTCTAGTGACATCCCTAATGCAGAGCTTTACTTTTACTGCTCTTCTATAGTAATGTGTTTGTGGTGTGTTTTAGACTCTGGAGCCAGTGGATCAGCTCCTTCAGAATGTGGATCCAGCCAAAGACAGAGAGCTGTGGGTACGGGAGCACAAGACGGGAGATCTAAGACCTGTGGACATGGACATTTAGAGAACACGGACTATCACAGTACATACTTTACCCAAATTATCCAAATCCGCCTGTCTGTCTGTATATCTACCATAGTACTTCAAGTTTTTGGCCAGAGCCATACTGATATCTCACCCTTGAGCCAATGTTAGTTTTGATTTATATATGCGTTAGAAAGTGATCCACTTGTATACTGAACAATTTAGTGGCAGAATGCATTGGTATTATCAGTTAGACACTTTGCCACGTGTTTGGATAAATCACACCAATACTATTGAACATTTAAATACACAGTTGTCAGTATTTCAGTTCTGCATCATCGCCTCATGGTGTATAAATGCTTATGCACCAAATCAAGCAGTACTGAGGTGAACCAACATAAACATTTCTAAAGGCTTATTTTAAAAGCCAACAATTGTAATGAACACTGATTTTCATTGCTGATGTCATTGCGGATGAAGACTTTCCATACGCTATGCCAACTGACTTATCTGCACTTAAATTCTGACAAAAGTCATTTATATGTTGCGTGTTTGAAATAAGCCTTTATAAATGTTTATATAGGTTTATGTCAGTTGTCATCAGGCTTGAGTAGGTGTTACACAGGTGTCAGTGTGTGAAGCTTTAGTGAAGATTTAGCATGGATTTTCTTTTACTTCTGCTCATTATAAGTACAATCCATCAAATATTATTTATTAATTATTCTGAGAAGAACATACAGATGATTATGTAAATACTTCATGAAAAAAGTAGACATTATTAGGACCATTCTTTCTGTAAAACTTTACATTAAAATACATATTGCTTCATTAAAGCTCTCTACAGTAAAACCAGCTGCAGTTTAAAGCCAGTCTTAACCTAAGTAACCAGCATGTTCTTCTTTGTAAAGTTTGTGGAAAATGATATTATAGTGTCACTATATATGGTTCTATTGTTAAATCTGTATTGTAGTAAAAATAGAAAACGTATTGCATTGAAGAATGCAGGAGAATTTTTACTATATTTACAACCAACACACAGTTAGACAATGCACTCTTAGCTTTCAACCTTCCTGACAAATGAAATGCGTTATCTAGGTACAGATATTTTTAGATATTTTTGCAGATTTGTTTTGCAAAGAAGCATGCAGCTCTCAAATAAATGCAGTGATAAATAGTTCTATTTCGTCTAAGAAAAAGATTTTGTGTAATATGAGGACTGACTTGAAAATGGTACCAAGCCCATTGAATGTGTTCATAGAGTCTGTGTCAGCAAATGCTGCACTCGTACGCCCAATCACCCGATTTTCTCCTCAAGCAAAGCCAAGAAACCTCCTTATGCAGTACATAGTCTGCTCTTGTGCAACAGCTCAATCTCATTCCACTCCCATTTCGAGTTCAGCTTCAGAAAGAGCTGAGTGCATATCTAAAGTGATGTGTTAGGACTGAGCTTAAATATTGCAGAATTTGAGATTGATCCAACGGGACTTCATGTTCATTTGTATTACAATGTACACCTTTTAGTGCCTAAAGGTAAACTGCCTTGGAATGTTCTTGATATCGTGTGTTTAGTGTTTGTACGTGGTTGTAAATCTGCGTGTAGTGTTTTAATCGGTTATCTGCAAATGTCATAAGCTCATATACCCATGCACAGTGTGATTTTGCTGTTTATAATGCTACTGGGTGTTTGTTTACATGTTGAGTCCTTGGATAAACATTTTCACATCCAGACAATTCAGCAAATTAAATTCATGAACAATAATTATTGAATAGAATATCTCTCCAAGGTTATCTGTTATGAATAAATATTGGTCAGCACATGAAAATTCAAAGCAAAGAATAGCCGTTCAGAAAGTAAACAATAGGTGTGTTAGTTACTTAATTGCAGACAGTATAAACCCAAGATATTTCATGTTTTGTCATTAATTTTATTTTACTGCATTTCAGGCCTGATGAAACACATTCCAAAAAAGTTGGGACGGGGCAATTTAGGGCTAATAATTAATGATGTGATCTCAAACAAGTGATTGTAATCATGATTTGGTATAAAAGCAGATAACCACGAAAGGCTGCATCTTTGATGAGCAAAGATGGGCAGAAGCTCTCCAGTTTGTGAACAATTGCATGAGAAAATTATTGAAATGTTTAAAACTAATGTTCCTTAAACAAAGATTGGAAGGGATTTACATATTTCTCCCTCTACAGTGCATCAGTGCATAATATCATTAAATGATTCAAGGAATTTCAATGTGTAAGGGTGCAAACCTAAACTGAACTCCCATGATCTTCATCCCACAGACAGCACTGCACCAAAAACATCATTCACCAGTAGCTGATAGAACCACATGGGCAAGATATTACTTTGCCAAATCTTTGTCAAGCACTGCAAAAAACATTAACAAATGCCACTTAAAATTTTACTGTGAAAATAGAAGCCCTATGTAACCATGTCCAAAAGCTGTGTCGATTCTCTGGGCTAGGAGGCATCTGGGATAACATCACACAGTGGAAACGTGTATTGTGGTCAGATGAATCAGTATTCCAGATCTCTTTTGGATGAAATGGACGCCGTGTGCTCTGGAACAAAGAAGAAAAGGACCATCCAGACTGTTATCAACAACAAGTCCAAAAGCCAGGCTCTGTCATAGTGTGGGTTTATGTCAGTGCCCTTGGCAAAATGTAATTTACACTTCTGTGATTGCAGCACATCGAGTACAGAACATCGAGTACATTGTACTCAAAAGTACATTGAGATTTTAGAGCAATAATACACATTACAAAAGGAGAGGATATGGGTACTGGACTGCAACCCTGACCTGTGTGGAGAGTTTTGAAATGAAAAATGCAACAATGACAACCTCGTTGCACACCTTAAGACATCTTTGCTGAAAGAATGGGCCAAAATAACACCTGAATTTTAAAATGTCTTTTAAGTGTTGTGAAAATGAATGACAACATTACAATGTGTTTTATACCATTTCAAAATTTTTGGAATGTGTTGCAGGCCTGAAATGCAGGAAAGGGTGCATATAAACAAATGAAATGAAGTTGACCAGACAAAACATGAAATATCTCGGGTTCATACTGCCTGCAATGAAATAAAAGTCAGAGTAAAAGTAACAAAGGTGTCCATACTCTCTCACCTATTTTGATTTGGGGTTGTACCTTTTTAGGATTAGAGCTTAAAGTCAAGTGTTTGATGAGCCACTTAATGAAAGTCCTAATATGATCGTGATCTACATACAGAAATGACTAAACAGAAGGAGTCTATAGGAATGCAACACTACATTTACAGTCACTTTGTGTTACTGTCTTACTGTAACTGTATATGTAGCTATAAAACCATGCAGGGATTTGAATTGCAATGTTTGCTGTATACACCTGCATCTTTTCATGTGACGGATAAGAGGAATAACAGATTTAGTTTTCATAGTGGATTAAATAGCATATAGCATATGCTCAGTTGTTTTCAGGTAGTACACTGAAGTTATATTTCTGCATTTCTTCCATTGCTTCGAATTGGGTGTAGCCGGTTTTGCGCAGTTTCGCATGTCTGACATGGCAGTTTCCAAATTGTGTGTGGCATAAATTGTAAAGATACATGTCAGTGATGTGCATTTTGCGTATTATCAGTTGATTTGTCTGTGTCTAATATTGTAACTGTTGATTGATTTGTTCTCAAGTTAATAGTCACCATTAATATGACTCCTTTATCAACATGTTTCTGGGTTTGCCATGTTAATGTTTAGTGACCAAAGTGTCTCAATAAATGATTTATGTAAGCTTCATTTTATTTTCTGTCATGGCAGTACAATCTATATCAGACTGCAGGGTTGAACTTCGTGTCATGCTAATGTATCAGCCAATTTGACTAAGGTGAACTGATCCCTTTAATTAGATTTAAATCACAATGCCACCTCATTAGAGCTCTAGTCATTAACTCTGAACCCAGGCCATGAACTAGCCTTTAGCTCTGTCTTTAGCTCTGAACCCAGGCCATGAAATAGCCTGAGCCAAATGTTATGGCCCAAGTCTATGGCTGGGATGAAAGAATGGTTATGAATGAAGGGGAAATCGGGGTTGGATGAAAAACATTAACAACAATACAAGCAATATCTGACCCTATACACTCCTGAAAATATGTACTAAAAGAATGCTCATAGAATGTGCACTACTGAAATTCTCTCTGCATCTGTTGCAGTTCTGTGTATTCTGTGTTTTGTTTGTATTTTTCTGAAATCAAAGTACATTTTCTAGCCTTTCTAGCCTTCAATAACGTTACATTCTATACTATTTTAAATAGGATGTAAGGAGAAAGGAGTGGCTTGGGCAACCCCTATCAACAAGCCAGAACATTCCAGAAACTGCACCTGCAGGAGTAATGGATACACTTAAACACAAGTTATAGTAACTGTACCATCTGGGTGGGTCCAGGATTCTTAATGCTGTGCCAGTGAGGATGCATGAAATAGCATCAATCTTTAACAATGGAAAATATGTATTTTGTTGTACATACTACCAACAACAACAACAAAAACCTGGAATTCATAAACTGACTGCATTAATTGCTTCTTATGGGTTCATATGCATATATTAAGTAGGCAATAGAAAAGTAATATGTAAAACCTGCTGAATTAAATTCAGTTATGCTAATCCAAGTTACTGATCAGTTGTTACTGTATAATACTGTGCTTTCTCAGTCTGTAGGTGGACAGAATACTCTGTTAACAGTACATTTGACCCACATTTTCTTTAGATTCAGTTCACAGACAGATGTCCTTATATTTTCCTTTAGAATCTGCTGCTGTAAATCAGAATTCATTGTGTTATCGATGAAGGCAGTCCTGTCACAGATACTGCAAAACAAGCCCAGATCATTGAACTACCCACACCATGATTGTTGAACCACAATGTTCTTTCGCTGGAATGCAATGTTTTTCTTTCTGCTGACATGATGCATTTGAATCAAATCATTTAAACCAAAACCAACTATTTTGGTCTCACCCACCCAGAAAATGATTTTCCAACAGTCTTCAAGAACGTCCACATGATGGGCAGCATTGTTCTTTATGGAGAGCAATGCCTTTCTTCTTGCAACCTTGCAATGCACACCAATTTTGTTAAGTTGGTGGACTCATGAACCTTATGGTGGACTCATGAACATTAACAGCAGTCAATAAGGGCTAGGCCTTTAGTTGCTTGGAAGTTACCCTGAGTTCCTTCATCATTTCGTAGACTATTACTTGCCTTGTTCGTGGAGTGATATTGGTATGGTACATATGGTATATATTGGAATGATACAGTATATTGCACTGTACACAGAGTGTGACAGCGTAACTGACTGATAAGGAAATTTGTCACAAGTGCACACTCCCTGTTTAAATGCTTAGATGCCTCTACAGAAACATGATTTGAAAAATGTAATTAATACAACAACTATGCCTGCTACTTGGTTTTTTTTTTTTTTTGCTATGCAGTTTGTAACATTATGATATACTGATTCCAAGATATATAAAAAAAAGTTGGATAAGTTTGACAAGATGCCCCGATCTCCCCTCCCAAGTAAAACAGTGTTACTTGTATTTATGTTTTGTCTGGTCAACTTCATTTAATTTGTTAATAAACTAAAATAATCTATTCCTGCATTCCAGGCCTGCAACACATTCTAAAAAATGTTGAGATGGTAAAGCATTTACAACTTTGTAATGTTGCCATTTCTTCTCACAACAATTAAAAGATGTTTTGGCACTGACAATACTAAGCAATTTAGTGTTTCAGGTGTTATTTTGTCCCATTCATTTTGCAAACATGCCTTAAGGTGTGCAACAGTAGGGGGGCGTTGTTGTTTGGATTTGGTTGCAAAATTCTCAACACATTTTCTATTGGGACAAGTCAGGACTGCAGGCAGGCTAGTCCAGTACCGTACTCTCTCTTTCTGCATCCATACCATTGTAATAATGCAACATGTTGTTTTGCATTGGCTTGTCGAAATATACAGGGATGTCCCTCAAAAAATGTTGTCTTGAAGGCAGCATATGTTGTTGTAAAATCTCAGTGTACTCTTCTGCATTAATGCTGCCATCACAGAAGTGTGAATTATGTTGGCCAAGGGCACTGACATAATAGTTTAGATGGTCCTTTTTGTCTTTGGGTAGAAGCAGACAGTGTCCATTTCTTCCATAAAAGATCTGGAATACTGATTCATTTGACCACAATACACGTTTCCATGTGTGATGGTCCATGTAACGGAGAAGTTGACGCTGCTTCTGGACAAGGTTAACATAAGGCTTATTTTTTGTGCAGTAAAGATATAAATGACATTTGTGAATATAATTTCATACTGTAGTACTTGATAAAGTTTTGATAAAGTAATCTGTTGTCCATATGGTTATATCAGCTATTGATGAATCATGGTTCTTGATTCAGTGCCATCTGAGGGATCAGAGAGCACAGGTGTTCAGTTTAGGCTTGTGCTCTTGCCCTTTACACACTGAATTCCTACAGATTCTTTGAATCATTTAATGATATTATGCACTGTAGCAGGAGGAATATGCAAAACCTTTCTTTGAGTAACCTTGATTTAAATCATTTCAATCATTTTCTCACACATTTGTTGACAAACTGGAGATCCTCTGTCCATCCTTGCTTATCAAAGACTCAGCCTTTTGAGGATGCTACTTTTGTGCCTGTTGACATCACATGTTTGAAGTCATATATTTGTTCATTTATGTCATTACTACTTGCCTCATTATATATTTCCTTCAGTAGTAGGGGGTGGCAAGGTGGCTTGGTGGATAGCTCTGATGCCTCACAGCAAGAAGTTCCTGGGTTCAATCCCAGGGTGGAGTGGCCTGGGTCCTTCCTGTGTGGAGTCTGTGTGTCGTCCCTGTGTGGGTTTACTGCAGGTACTCCGGTTCCCTCCCACAGTCCAAAGACATGTGTGTTAGGTTAATTGATTACACTAAATTGACATTGATTTGAGTGTATATATTTACATTTATAGCATTTAGCAGACGCCCTTATCCAGAGCGACTTACAATTGGTACAGTCTTACAATCCAAGCAATTGTGGGTTAAGGGCCTTGCTCAAGGACCCAACAGTGACAGCTTGGCAGAGGGGGGATTTGAACCCTGGACCATAGTCCAGTACCTTACCAGCTAGGCTACCAAAGTCCCAGTTTATATATGTATGTATATGTTATATATATGTATGACTAGTCTTGAGGTAACTTTGTGTGTGTCGCAGAAATGGCCACTGATGTTGACAGCAAAGATAAACAAACCAAATAAGCAAACAAACTTCAGTGCTAGCCCTAAATTGCCCCTTTTCCAACTTTTTTGGAATGTATTGCAGCCCTGATATGCAAGAATGGATGTTTATTAACAATTGAAATGAAGTTGACCAGAAAAAACAGAAATATCTTGGGTTCATACTGTCTGCAAGTAAATAAAAGTCAAAGTAAATGTAAGTCACACTGCATTTTTCTTTATTTGCATTTTATCCGTACTGTCCCAACGTTTTCTGATTTGGGGTTGTAAGAAAAAAAAACCTATAAGCATTTATAATCAGAGACAGCTGGCAATTAAAAAAAAAAGTAATAATTTTGTAAAAGTGTTTCTACACGTACACTAATAAGTATTGTATTATTTTTCCTCGGAAAAGCTAAAATCTATAAAGGAATGCATCTGGCATTGTTAATTTATTATTAATGCTATAAAAATGTATAGCAAAAACTCTGTATTTCTAAAATTATAGAAACAAACAGTCCATACACCTGGCAGATACAATCTGATACCCCTTAAAGGCAACAACTAAAGGTTAAATCTAGAAGACAGTCCTGTATGAATATACAGTAAAAATAAAATAAAAATTAAACAAGAGACAAGCCGAAAATGGAATCAGAAAACAACATTCTTCAACAAAAACAATTACGGAAGGTCATCTCACGCTTGTTTTGTTTCTAGAAGAAACTAAAAGCATTTACATTTAAAAGCAATTGCTCTCTGAGAAAAACATTAAAGACAGAATGAAAGTTTTGGCAGAATATAGAAAGTCTGATGAATCCCGATTGGAATTGTATAGTGATGCTGCAGAAGGGTGTCTTCAATTGCATCTCTACCATGGTTAAACATCGATTAAGAGATGCCATGGAGTGGGGAGTCTTTCAGTTGCTGATGATGGAGTACAGAATAATATTGTAGAAAGCCTTCCCCAACTTAAAAGCTCTTTTCTAAAAGACGAATGACCAGACATCAGTTGTCCACACTGCAAATAAGTGGTTTGAGTCTACAAATTCATCATACTTATATTTGGGTTGGTCTGAGTTCAGATTTAAACCCTGCGGAGAATGTTTGGTCTCACATTAAACGCAAATTATCTGGGAAATGTTTTTCAAGTACTCTTCAGGTACCACAAGTCATCAACCCTGAGTGAAACAATACTGAATTGTCTTTAAAAAATCATGTTTTCCCACATACCTTCAACAATTTAAGTTAAAAGATGTTATAACCATTAAAAGCTTAATGTTTTGCCATTTTGGGCTTGGCCCAGGTTTTTGCCCAGGAGTGTAATAGGTTAGTGAAGCTCATGTAGCCTACATCATTTCTGGTAAGCACATTTATTTGCAACAGCTGTATACATGGCCAAATGAGGTCAGAAAGACAATCAATACATTTCAAATATTATTTCATATATAGTATGTATTATATGAAACAAGTGATGCTGTCAGAATGTTGTCCTCCACATATACACCACAACCCAATGAATAAGGATCCAGAGGAGTGCCTGTGGCACATGAGGATTTGCCTGGACTGACCTTCAGATTTTAAGAGGATTAATTACTTGAGAGAGGGATTGTTAACTTGAGCCTACTTGCATGCTTTAGAAGATCTTCATCTTACTTGCCATTATAATTACATGTGAATGAAATGTTGCATGAGCGGTTGAGGAAGCTGAACTACATGAAAGAAATGGTCAGGAAGGGCTTATATAATGATTCTCAAATGAACATCAAGGACATACATGGTCATGCAATGTATAGAGTGAATTTATGTGGCTGTACAATATCAGACAGATGGCTGGTCATAGTGTGTCGACACAAACACATCTTCCTGAACAAAGGGTGTTATGGTGGCATAGGAGGTTAGGAATGTAAACAGGAAATAACCTGCACAGTCTTAGTAGAAAGGGCTGTGATTGTTACTGCTTCTTCTCCTTCAGTTTGTCCTGAATCTTCTTTGGCTCATCAAACTGTATCAACCTCAAAATGTCTTTGTTGTCCATCACACCCTGAATAAATTCTCCCTCTGCAATCTTATCTGTAAGACCAACAGAAGATGTAGACTGTGAGGACGTGATATTTGCTCAAATTAAATAGTTACTCGGTAATAATAACACATGATTTTAATATAGTACAGATTAAAATTGGAATACCATTCTCTTTCTTTTGGAAAAAGTTCCAGATTTTGTCTGCTCGCTTTTCTGGCGTGTTCTCATCCTCTGGAAGTTTTTTCTGGTCCTCAGGAGGAATCATATTGAATATTGCCTGTATTTGGGATGAGTCAATAGTACATTAGACAAATTTAGACAGTTTCATTTAACCATGTTGTCAAGGTTAACAATCGTATACAAATAATTTTTACTCTGTAGTGTCCAGTCAACTGGCCTACATGTTGTCTAAATGCAATATTAATATGATTCACAAATACACACCTTCACAATCTCCTGGACTTCATTCTTGCTGATAGTCCCATTGCCATCAACATCATACAGAGCAAAAGCCCACTCAAGTTTGTGCAGGGTTTTGCCTGAGGAGGTAAGATGCAGTGCAATGATGTACTCCTTAAAGTCCAGAGTGCCATCAGCATTGAGATCAAAGCTGCGGAATACGTGCTGGGCATAGGCAGTGGGATCAGCGTCTGGAAAAAAGCTGGCATAAATGCCCTCAAACTGCTTCTTTGTAATGCGCCCAGAAGGGCACTCTTTCAAGAAGGTGGTATACCAGGCGCTGAGTTCAGCCTCAGTATACTTGGTGTTCAGTTTTAGATCCTCCAGAATCTCTTTGGACAAAGCACTGCTCTTGGTGTTTCCCATTTTCTTAAAATGTTCCTAAGGAAACTCCAAATGCTCGCTCTGTTCTCTTTTCTCTGTGTCTTTATCTTCCTCTCAGTTTTTGGTGTCAGTTCCTTAGTGTTGGGCTTAACTGATCTGTATATTCTGGTCTGCTCTAGCTGACAGCTTTAACTCCACTAGGTGCTGAATGGGATTAGAGATATCTCTATTTAAATGTAAGCAGGCTCTCTGGGAGATTAATTAGTAACGTCACAACACACTGACTTCTTTTCAAGATGGATGATGGTACAATTGTTTACCACAATTAGTCCTCCCACATGCAGTGGTGCTTTTTTTCTGTATGTCATATACAGTGTATACTGATTAATACCACTTTAAATGCTTTATTTACATCTGTAACTCAGAAGAACATGGGATAGTATCTAAAAGCAAAATATAAATAAATAAAAATAAAAAACACAGTGTCACATTTATTTTGATTTTAATTTCATTGCAGACAGTATGGACTCAAGATACTCAGCATGTTTTGTATGGTCATCTTCATTTTATTTGTTAATACAAGTTATCATTTCTGAATTTTGTGGCCTGCAACATATTCCAAAAAAAGTTGGGACGGGGCAGTTTAGGGCTAGTACCAAAAGGTGATGTCAGTCTCCAGTTTGTCAACAAATGCAAGAGAAGATTATTGAAATGTTTAAAAACAATGTTACTCAAAGAAAGATGGGAAGATGGGGATATATATATATATATATATATATATATATATATATATAGATATATATATATACATATATAAAATGTGTGTATGTAGTTGACTGAGAGGGGGGGTTCATCATTGAGATTGAAAGAAGCAGAAGCGAAAAATTACCTGCTGTTCTGATCTATCTATAAGTATGGGTTGGGTGCAGTGGTTCCATGAGGGCATGAACACATGGTGAAGGGCGGCCCAGGCAAACCACCAGTAGAGAGGATCGTTTGATCCACCGACAAGTACAGGCTGCTTGTTTCGTTGTCCACCATCCAGACGCAGCCTGATCTGTCTGGTAGTTAGTGGGTAGACAAATTGGTGGAGATTGTCCTAAAGCTGTATTAGGCTAGTCCTAATTCTGAGGTTATATGTTTTTTCCTGTGAAACATGGGCATGTGACCCTCATAAAGATTTTAGAACCAGTGTAGTAATACAATCACTCAATACTTTATTAATCACTCCGGACATTTTGTTCTTAACATTAAGTAAATGATTAATTGCATGTTACATAGACATTTCAGCTTAATTTCTCATCTAACAGTAACATTTAGAGATGTCAGTGTATTTTTTTTTAAATAAATCTTTCAGCAGACAATTGTTGTCCAAAGCTTAACCAACCTATATTATTCTGAACATGCCATAATGTAGCAGGTACGGATTACATAAGGAGATTTACAGTCTTCTTTCCCAGGCGAGTACAGAAGTCACTCAATATAACCATTAATATAAACCAGTTTTATTCATCTCAGTCTGTAGTTTTTCTGGGCTTATGCTTTAGCTGTACTAGAGAACATGAGAGAACTATGCATCATCACACATAAAGATCAGTAACACAATCAAATCTTCTGATAACTATTTGAGTAAGCCACAAGTATCACTCAAAAATCAAGAATCAATCAAAAATTGCCACAAATTGGTTTAACTTTTGCTAAATAATTTTTAGCAAAAGTTTGAACAAATACACCACAAATGTTAAAATGCTAAAATTGCATAATAAATGTAGCACAACAACATCTGTTTTTTATAGTAGACTCAGCACAAATGGAATAAAAACTAACAAGACCATTTACACCCATACAGTATATGGATGAGACAATGAGTGATGCCACATGCCATGTATTTCACAGAGATTACATTAAGATTTCATTCCAGATTATATGTTGCCATATTTAACAATGTTAAGCTTTGACGAAATGAACTGATAAACTATACAGCAATTACAATACACTCACAACAAATATATACAGTGTATATACAGTATTTAGTCTTCCACTGATTGTGCAAGTTCTCCTACTTAGAAAGATGAGAGAGGTCTGTAATTTTCATCATAGGTACACTAAATAAGAAAAAAAAAATCTAGGAAATCACATAGGATTGTTAAAGAATTTAATTATCAATCATGGTGGAAATTAAGTATTTGGTCACCCACAAACAAGCAAGATTTCTGGCACTCACAGACCTGTAACTTCTTCTTTAAGAAGCTCTTCTGTCCTCCACTCATTACCTGTATTAATGGCACCTATTTTCAAACATGGTCAAAACCAGAGAGCTGTCAAAGGACACCAAGAAGAAAATTGTAGACCTGCACCAGGCTGGGAAGAATGAATCTACAATAGGCAAGCAGGTTGGTGTGAATAAATCAACTGTGGGAGCAATGGAAGACATACAAGACCATTGATAATCTCCCTCGATCTGGGGCCCCACGCAAGACCTCATCCCATGGGGTCAAAATGATCATGAGAACGGTGAGCAAAAATCCCAGAACTACACGGAGGGACCTGATGAATGATCTGCAGAGAGCTGGGACCAAAATAACAAAGGCTACCATCAGTAACACATTACTGATGAGAGGGACTCAGATCTTGCAGTGCCAGGCGTGTCCCCCTGCTTAAGCCAGTACTTGTCCATTCCCATCTGATGTTTGCCAGAGAGCATATGGATGACCCAGAAGAGGATTGGGAGAATATCATGTGGTCAGATGAAACCAAAATAGAACTTTTTGGTAAAAACTCAACTCATTGTGTTTGGAGGAAGAAGAATGCTGAGTTGCATCCCAAGAACACCATACCTACTGTGAAGCATGGGGGTGGAAACATCATGCTTCGGGGCTGTTTTTCTGCAGAGGGAACAGGTCGACTGATCCGTGTTAACGCAAGAATGAACGGGGCCATGTATTATGAGATTTTAAGCCAAAACCTCCTTCCATCAGTGAGAGCATTGAAGATGGAACGTGGCTGGATCTTCCAGCATGACAATGATCCCAAACACACTGCTCGGGCAACGAAGGAGTGGCTCTATAAAAATCATTTCAAGGTCCTGGAGTAGCCTAGCCAGTCTCCAGACCTCAAACCCATAGAAAATTTGTGGAGGGAGTTGAAAGTCCGAGTTGCCCAGCAACAGCCCCAAAACATCACTGCTCTAGAGGAGATCTGCACGGAGGAATGAGCCAAAATACCAGATACAGTGTGTGCAAACCTGCTGAAGACTTACAGGAAACGTTTTACCTCTGTCTTTGCCAACAAAGGTCATGTTATGCCAACAAAGTTTTGAGTTGAACTTTGATACTGACCAAATACTTATTTTCCACCATAATGTACAATTAAATTCTTTAAAAATCCTACAATGTGATTTCCTGGATTTTTTTTGTCTCATTTTGTCACTCCTAGTTGAAGTGTACCTATGATGAAAATTACAGACACCTCTCATCTTTCTAAGTACATTTTCATTTTCATTTTCACACAGAAAATCATACACACAAACACAAGTCATTTGCACAAAAAATCTCTAAGCACATCAGCTGAGTTAGAAAAGTATCTAGTCCAAACCTTAGTTAATGAGCTCCACTAGTAAGGTAGGTATATAAAGCACTTCCATGTGTTTTGAAATAGCCTTATGCAAATATTTGGGCACCACTGGTCAATGCCAAAGACCTCCTGCTTAGAATAAACTTAATTCTACAAATTGTAATGCATAATTTAGTGTTTACAAACGTGTATATACGGACAGTAAGTGACCCATCAGCTTTATATATATATATATATTTTTTTTTTACAAAACATAATCTGTAATAATCATTAAGTAAAATATGGTAGTTATAGTTCAGTGTAGTACTGTATACTGTAAAATCATAAACTGGGCAGGGCTACGCAGTGTCTTTGCCATTTTGAATCAGTTTACCGATGGTGCATCTGGAGTTAATTTACAGAATTACATATTTATCATTTATTATTATTTTTAAGACCTTTGTTGTTAAAGTGAATGGACGTTGGTCGGATGTACATTAATCCCTGCATACCTGTATATAACATGAAGAAGTGGTAGCAGGTGTATTGCACATGTGGCTTGCTCTCTCTTGAAAAATTATGTAAAAAATAACATGCAATATCTCCAGCAGCCTCCTTGCTGCCTCCGTTTATGAAATCCCCTTTATCACTACATCCAATCAGAACTCAACAACAGTTTCCAGAATGGCCTTGGATGCAGATGGCCCTGAACGCTGGGAAAGCCATCCTCCGGATTGAAGAGTAATCTGACCGATAATCTTTATATTGCTATGCTGAAATAAATAAATCAACCTAAGCCCTTACATGTACTTTGTCTTTTTGTTGTTAATAGTGGGTGTTTTTTTTAAGTGGGTGGGAACAAAATGAGAGAGGGAGAGTAAGAAGGGGACAGAGAAAAAGATGAGTTAGAGAGGCTGGCGGAGGCAGATGGAATTATGCAGGAATAAGAGCCTCTGCCAGCAGATGAAGGCGTCAAAAGCAGCCCAGAATTGTTCAGCATGTGTGATGATGTCATTTTGTCTATCTAATTTATTTATACTCTGCAGCCACAGCTAAGGAGCAGCTGTCATTGATGTATATGCTCAGGTACTCAGGTGATTAATACTACTTTATATTGTTAAAAGATTTATTTAAGTTGTAATTTTTACATTGCTGCATTCGTAATTTATGTACTTGGAATTGTACCTGCTATGTCATTCTAATTCTAGTTATTTATTGTACTGGATTCTAATTGTTTATTTTGTTTTCTTAGTAACATTATGTCAGTCAGATTCGAAGTTACAGCACTAAGTTTTATTTTACTACCACTGTAACAGAATTGCTTTTTGCCAACAAGTACTGTATGTACTTGTATTAACACTCAGTGGGTAACACTGTAGCCTCACAGTGAGAAGGTCCTGGTTTTGATCCCAGGTTGAGTGAATTGGGTCCGTTCTGTGTGGAATTTGCATGTCCTCCCCATGTCCATGTGGGTTTACCTGCTCCGGTATTCCTCCCACAGTACAAAGACATGCATGTTAGGTTAATCGATTGTGCTAAATTGGCCCCAACCTGAGCATATATATACTGACCAAATACTTATGTTACTAACTTAGATATAACCTTGAGTGTTGATGTAACCTTGTGTCTGTTGTTAAATGGCCAATGATGCTGTTGGTATTACCTCGACCTGTTGTCAAATGTGTATGTTTGACAAAGTTTCAAATTTGAATGAATGATAATTTCAATTAATTATTCAGTTGCAGGTCGGAATTCTGGAGTAAATGTCATAGGCCAGGAGTCATGAGAAAGGAACATGGTCCTAGAGTCATGCTGGCCTTTACTCTCAACTGCGTGGCCTTTGCCATGGCCGTGTCTGCCATAACGACCAGCTATTGGTGTGCAGGGACCAGGAAGGTGGTGAAGCCCTTGTGTACAGACCCTAAGAAAGTCAAGCAAACCTACTGCATCCACTTCAACAGCACTGATGTCAACAACACACAAGCAGTTCAATACATTTACGAGACTGGTGAGGAGAAGTTTCTCATGAGGAAATTCCACACAGGCATCTGGTTCTCTTGTGAACAGGCTGTTGATCTAGTAGGTAAGTGTGAGTGGTACAGTTTCAGCAGTAAAAAGTATAGTGTGAAATTACATGGGAATATTTAAAGGCTTGAAGTGTCTGCCCTGAAGTGTTACATGTATTTTTTATGTTTTGTTTTTTTAATCATTTGCGCATCAAGTGTTGTTTACCCAATATGTTCATTATGTATATTCTCTCTTTTATAATTGCCCAGCATATGTCATTTTAAGATTGTAGAGAAGGTTGTGCAAATCATATTCCTATTGACAGAAATCACAAATTGTTATACTTCCATTTCAAGACCTTTCTCAGAGACTGTACACTATTACTATTTTTTATTCTATTATAAAGGCTCATTCAATTATTTAACAATTAGTTCTCAGTGTTCTTTATATTAGACTAGACAAAGATCCTTGTTAACTTAATCCAGTTGTCTGGTCTCACTCAGAGGAGGATACGTTCTGTATCTTGGTTCCTCACTGGTTTCTTTAAGTGTTCTATTGCTTTTATACAACAGGTTTTTTTTTTTTTACAACAAAATAAAGAAACAAAATATATCAAGTAAGCCCTGAAGTTAATACTGAATATGCTTCCATGCTGACAAAAAAAACGGCAAACTTCCGCCAAAAAGTAGGTCCACAACAAATGTAACAATTCCCTACACAGCCTTAGCACTAGAAGCCCCGGGCCAGTTTGACCTGAATATACCTAGAAGTTTCGAGCACTGGTCATTTGAACATTGTGACTTCCTACAAGAGCCAACTGACTTGCTAAAGACGTCTTGAGTCTTCAGATAAGAAACTGATGTTATTGACACATAATGGTCGCAAATACATTGGTTATGGTCATTAGTAATGGAACGCATGTTGTCAGTGAGAGCATTGAAGATGGAACGTAGCTGGGTCTTCCAGCATGACAATGATCACAAACACACTCGCTCGGGCAACAAAGGAGTGGCTCTGTAAAAAGCATTTCAAGGTCCTGGAGTGGTCTAGCCAGTCTCCAGACCTCAACCCCATAGAAAATTTGTGGAGGGAGTTGAAAGTCTTGTGTTTGCCCCCCCAAAAACATAAATGCTCTAGAGGAGATTCTGCATGGCGGGAGGAAATGGGCCAAAATACCAGACTTTACAGTGTGTGCAAAAAACCTGTTGAAGGACTTACAGGAAATGTTTGACCTCTGTCATTGCCAACAAAGGTTATGTTACAAAGTATTGAGTTGAACCAAATTTATTGACCAAATACATATTTTCCACCATGATTTACAATTAAATTCTTTAAAAATCCTACAATGTGATTTCCTGGATTTTTTTTTTCTCATTTTGTCTCTCATAGCTGAAGTGTACCTATGATGAAAATAGCAGACCTCTCTCATCTTTCTAAGTCGAAGAACTTGCACAATCAGTGGCTGACTAAATACTTTTTTGCCCCACTGTATATACATATATACACATCTTAAAATACAAAGACGTTTTCTACATACAGTATATACCTCTAATTTTCTTAAACGTTTTTTGCATTTCAAATGATTTCTGTTTTTTCCGTTCACAGGTTTTACCTGTAGAAAATTTTTAGAGATCGCACCTGCTCATGAAAGAGGTGGGTAGTTTCTAATAATAGTTCAAAATTGGACATGGGATGAGAAAAGCGTAGTTATGTAAAACATTTCCATGTGTTTTCACGCAGTTTTGTGCAAACATTTGGGCACCACTGGTCAAAGCAAAAGAACTTATGCATGGAATAAATGTATTTCTATAAACTGTAATGCATAATTTAGTATTTACAAAAGTTTCAGCTAATCAGCTTTTAGGTAGAATGTGTTTCACTTGCTAATTTATTAACATTTAAAGAAATATATACTATTTAAATATGTCCCCTAGAGATACTTTTCTTTTCATTAGGAAAATCAACAAAATATGTAATTTGACCAGAGTTTGCAACCTGTTGCATAAGACAGTCCTTGTTAAAATTGCTTGCCACAATTATTTGTCAAAGTCACAGTTATAAAACTAAGCTTGATTGAATTGTAAATACACAATCGATATCTATCTTGACCCAATTGGATAAATCATTTTGAAAATGTTGTAGATTTGATGTGACGTGTACTAACATGGAATTAGAATTAGCTAGACTTCTTTCCATGTTGGGGCAACACAGTGGCACTTATGTTCAGCACTGTCACCTCACAGCTCTATGGTAGTGGGGGCAGCTTGGTGAGGAGCACCACCGCCTCACAGCAAGAGGGTCCTTGGTTCAATCCCAGGGTAGAGTGACCTGGGTAAACCATAGTAGTGAGTGTGAGTGAAAGAACTGACCACTGCTTGTGTGGTGTTTGCAAGTTCTCCTACTTTCCAAAGACATCTGTAAACTGTCCCACTGTGAGTGAGTGATGTGTGTGCAGTTTCATGCATCCTGTCTAGGGTTGGTTAGTGCCCTGTGCTGCCAGTTAAAACCCCACAGCCCCACCCATTCAAATCCCAACCTACTTTTAATTGGATAAAGCAGTTGTGGCAAGTGAAAGTATTTTTATATTTGTCAGTTAAACCTCAAATCATTTTCTAAAGATACTGCCACAGTATTTTGTATATTTATTGTTGTGCTTTGATTTGATTTAGCAGCCATAGGAAATGCTTATGTGAATGAGTGACTCATAAAGCGGATCTCTCTCTCTCTCTCTCTCTCTCTCTCTCTCTCTCTCTCTCTAGGTGTGCTGTGGCTGTGCATTGTTGGTGAGTGTTTGTACATCTCTCTGCTGTTCACTGGAGTCACACTTATGACAGTGGAAGTGTGCCACTGCTGTAACAAGATGAACAAACTCAAGGTGAATGCTTTCGCAGCTCTGCTTACCGCACTTGCAGGTAAAAGCCCACGTTATGAGGAAATGGCAATAAGTAGTAGTTACATGCTTTTGGTATTAACATAGTAACCAAGCATACATTTAATTGCCCATGAATATGGACAGCTCTTAATAATTCTTTGCATTCCTCAACACACACACACACACACACACACACACACACACACACACACACACACACACACACACACACACACAAAATGTGTCTTTCTTTCATTTTGAGAACTTCCCAATAGCATAATATTACAGTAGCTAATTAATGCTACACCTACACCTAAATAGAGCTTTACATTGCTAATATTGTTTAATTGTACATTATAACATAGTTTAAATGCAATTTAATTTGTTATTTGTAACTTTAATTCTATTGTACATTTTAATTATAAACCCAATTGTAAATGTGCATGTAAACTGTAGATTTATTTTAGATTAATGTACTTTTCTACAAATATTTGTTCACGTTTCTTAACATTTTTACCCATTTTTAACAAGACCAAGACTAAAGGCAAATATACATTTACAGAACACTTTATTAGGGAAAAGGGATAAAGGGATGCACATGGTCAGTAACAATACTCAGGTAGGCTGTGACATTTAAATGATGCTCAGCTGGTATTAAGGGGCCCGAAGTGTGCCAAGAAAATATCCCCACACCATTACACCACCATCAGTCTGAGCCGCTGATATAAGTCAGGATGGATCCATGTTGTTTCTGCCAAAATCTGACCCTACCATCCGAATGTTACAGATGAACTCAAGACTCATCAGACCAGACAACATTTTTCCAATCTTCTATTGTCCAATTTTGGTGAATCCATGCGAATTGTAGCCTCAGCTGCCTGTTCTTAGTTAACAGGAGTGGCATCCAGTGTGGTCTTTTGCTGCTGTGGCACATCTGCTTCAAGGTTTGATGTGTTGTGTGAATTTGAGTTACTGTTAGCTTTCTATCAATTTGAACCAGTCTGCCAATTCTCCTCTGGCATCAATAAGGCATTTCAATCAGAGAACTGCTGCTTACAGGATATTTTCTCTTTTTCTGACCATTCTGGTTAGACCAACCAACTGGTCTAGCACCAACAGCCATGCCATGCTCAAAGTCACTTAAATCACCTTTCATCTCATTCCAACGCTGGGTTTGAACTTCACCAGGTTGTCTTGACCATTTCTAGATGCATTGAGTTGCATCCATGTGATTAGCTGATTAGATATTTGTGTTAAATAAAATGTGTGCCTAATAAAGTGGGCATTGACACTATATCTATTATGGCTGGGGTATTTTCTAAAGCGCACATCACAAACAGCCAGAGTCAGAGAAGCTACAGCATTCCAACAGTGTTCATATGGATGGCAATAGACCCTGCCTGCTTCACTCAGACTGGACATCGCTGAAACAGGCGTTGGCTCTGGCATGCATCTGCTATGTGTCCCTATGAGACAGGGATTTGGTGGTTTGTGTTCAAATCGGATTGGAGTGGGGGCAGTGCTTGCAGCAGCACAGAAGAGACCATCTTCTTTTCCTCCCTCCCACTGTTAGTTCTTCCCTCCCATTCTCTCTCTCTCTCTCTCTCTCTCTCTCTCGTTTTCTTCATTTCCTTGTCAATCATGAAGCCTATAGCATGCTCGCTGAAAATGTGCTTATACACAACACATATACAGGTTGTGTCGTGTGTTTGAAATAGCACTTTGAAATAGCAATTTGGCAGTCACTTCATTTATTATACAACCCCAAATCAAAAAAAGGTGGAACAGTATGGAAAATGCAAATAAAAAAACCCTGCAGTCTTCCTTACATTTCCTTTGACTTTTATTGCATTGCAGACAATATGAACATGCAACATTTGTTGATAAACTGGAGATCCTCTGCCCAGCTTTACTCCTCAAAGTCTTTCGTGGATACTGCTTTTGTACCATATCATGATTATAATCACCTGTTGACATTACCTGTTTGAAATCACATCATCATTTAATTTTTTAACCTCATTACTAGCCCTAAATTGCCTCCGTCCCAACCTTTTTTTGGAATGTGCTGCAGGCCTGAAATGCAGGAATTGATGTTCTGAAGTTGACCAGAAAAAATTAAATATATTGGTTTCATACTGTCTGCAATGAAAGAAAAGTTAGTGTTATGGTTTGCAAAGGTGAACCG
Source organism: Ancistrus triradiatus (assembly GCA_025084515.1). Classification (NCBI taxonomy): domain Eukaryota; kingdom Metazoa; phylum Chordata; class Actinopteri; order Siluriformes; family Loricariidae; genus Ancistrus; species Ancistrus triradiatus. The sequence continues at coordinate 89,703 of JAJAGP010001558.1, read as the reverse complement.
TGTGATATTAAGGGACCCAAGCACAGGTGGCTGACGGAAGTCCTGCTAGTATATATATATGGGTCCTGCGCTTCACACAAGCAAACTGCGTGCATACATGTAGATACACACACATAAAAACAAGTATGTGTATGTATGTACCTAGATGTACACCTGGGAGTGAAGTCCAGGTAAAGAAAAAAGGATAACCAAAATTTTAAAAGGTGAAAGAAATGCTGCGCCTGAAATGCAGGCAGTGGTGACCGAACGGCGATTGCTGGCATCAGAGCCCAATGCAATACCGCTGCGCTGGGGAGGGATTAAGAAGGGCAAACAAAAGTGCCGCACGAAACAGACTCAAAAACAAAATAATATAATAAAAGGATAATGAGGGAAATAAAGGCAGATGGAGGAAGAAACTGAATTAAAGGGGAAACAAAAAAGCCACCAACAACGCCAAATGGCGATGTGGCGAGCGCTAGGTGAAAGCGGAAGCAACTCGTTCGGCCCTGTGACCTGTCAGTCAGAGTTGGCTCTGAAAGTGATTTGCGAGTCAAAGCCCTGGGCATGCGCAGTGGAGGTGAGCCCAGCTGGCAGAAACACCACACAGACGATAAATACAGCACTTGTCACACAGCGGACGGGAAACAAATGTAAGAACTCGATTGCTGGAATGAGTTGGTAAATACCAAGCAATAATATCAATGATAACTGGGTAGAAACTAGCCAGAAGCTCACGTCGTCGCGGCGCCACTTAACAAGAGCAAACGTTCAGAGAAACAAAAGAACAGCGCTGATCATGGTACAGGGCTTGCAGGAACAACGAGACAGGGCAAGATACAATTCCCGATCGCTAGTTTCAACTCACTAATACAGAGTAAACAATGGCTATTTTAAAAGTTGGGCGTGGAGGCTCGCGTCACTATGGTAAATACTGGAATATGACCCTCACTGGAATCTGACCCTAACAATATTAAGTCATTGCCCTATCGTACCTTGAGCCATGCGACTCTATATCACTTTTTCTCTGCAAAGAAAAAGTATACAGTCTTTCCCTAGCCGAAACCAATGGTGCCAGTACAGTGAATAAGACATACGAAATCATGCAAATGTGCGACAAGAGACCCTGCTCAGTGATGGCCTTAAATACCTGAGCCAGCAGCTGTCTCTGTCACGTGCAATCAGTGCCAATTAGGGTCGGCGCATGCGTGCTGGGGATTGCCGTCCCAATCCCGGCACGTCTCCCACGTCATCGCCACCATCTAGCGTCGAGCCGCAGAATACAAAGGAGATGTAAGGAACACTGAATATATTTTTATTTGCATTTTCCATATCATCCCAACTTTTTCTGATTTGGGGTTGTACATTGGCAACTACAAAGCACCAAACTACGCTGAGCTGGATGACAGCTTAAAAAACAAACAAAAAAACAAAACAAAACATGAAGTTCAACATTACTTCATTCATTTTCAGGGTTACGGGAAAGCCGGTGCCCAGCCAGCGGCACAGGCAGAAAGACAGGAGCAACCCTATATAGGGCGCCAATTCATCATAGGGCACATGTACTCACTCACTCACACTCTCTCTCTCACACACACACACACACACACACACACACACACACACACACACACATTAGAAACTACAATTAATGCATGTCTTTTTAAAAAGGGGGGCAGACATATTGGCAAATATTGCAAATGTACTGAAGTGTGTGGAAATAAGGAAATGTCTCCCACATCCAATGTGTCAACTGAGAATCAACTATTGCTTACCATGTAATATATCCCAGACACACACACACACACACACACACACACACACACACACACACACACACACAATATAAAGTAGGTATAGCTAGTAATTTTCCACTCTATAACTCCTTCTATTAAATGATGTACACTGATCTGTCATAGCTACATCTTATTTAAGACGTTCTGTCAGCTGGTTTTGTAGTTATTTAGTGTCGGTGATTAATGCATGGCTCTTCATTTTAAACACTACACAACACTGTCCCCTTGTGGTGTAGGTTATTAACCGACATTTTTGTTCTTTCATATGTGGCAGGTCTTTTCGGCATGGTCGCACATATGATGTTTACTACAGCTTTTCAACTTGCGATAATTATGGGTCCGGAGGACTGGAAACCCAAAACTTGGGACTACAGCTGGTCCTATCTGTGAGTCATAAAAAGAGAAAATATTGCTTTTGCTGAATGATATTACTAGAACCAACAGGCAATAATTAAAGCGGTATTTAAGCATTTTCAAGCTTTTATTTTTAAGCTGTATTTAAGGCATTAAGCTTTTAGTATGAATGACTGGCATCCTGTCCAGGCCACACTTATGTCCGTGACCATGGAAGAAACAGGGTTAAAAGAAGAGCAGATAAAGGGTTGAAGAAGAAAATGTATATCAGTATTGTGTGTGATACAACAGCCTTAAATCTAATGAGGGATTTTTGGAAATCCTCAGAGGGATTTCTACAACATTTTGGAACATGACTGTGAGGTCAGGGTTCTGCTAGGGTTAGGCCAGTTGGCCAGCCCAACAAAGTTGGCAAGTCATTTATTTATAGATAGGAGCATAGGGAGAAAGTTGATTAACTGACTTGTTGGGGAGAAAGAAATGTCATATTGTGAGTATCTCAGGTGTTCAGTACAACCAGTTTTACTGCCACTGTGTGTATGGACATAGCCTGTATGGTTCATGTTTTTACATTTACGCCATTTAGCAGGCACCCTTATCCAGAGCGACTTACTGATACAATCTTACAATCGAAACAATTGTGGGTTAAGGACCCAACTTGCTCAAGGACCCAACAATGATAGCTTGGCAGAGGTGGAATTTGACCTGAACCTTCTGGTTCATAATCCAGTTCCTTAACCACTAAGTCACCACTGTCCCATGTTATGAACCTCTTATTAGTGTATCATTGATAAGGGGTGTCTACATATTTTTAGCCATACTTTTAACTGAATAATTCATGAAGTGTTTACAGATTTGAATAAGCAGGTTTTGTTTTCTTTGTTCAGTGCAAGGAAATATAAAAAATTTTTGTATTTTCTTTTTGCATATTTTCATGTATGTGGTCCTAGACTTTATAAGTACCGGTACAGGTATTTCTTTTTGGATCATAAAATCACCTTGTTCATCTCCTCTCTCCACCAGTTTGGCCTGGGCATCCTTTGCTACCTGCATGGCCTCAGCAGTAACTGCTCTCAACCACTACACTAAGACTATGATCCAGTTCAAGTTTCAGCGGCGGAACATAAAAAATACTCTGGATATTCTGGATGAAGGCTTATGGGACCAGCACATGCACTTCATTATCAACAGCACCAATCCTCTCTGCTCTCCAACTGAAGACACTGAAGAACTAGACTCACAATGTGAAGAATACTGCTGAGATTCTAACTAGCCACTGATCTGAGGTCTTACTGTTTATTCATGTTTTTCACTTTCTTGCAGTAAAGCTAGATTTTATGTGCATTTACAAAATGACCATTTCATCTATGTTGTTTTCATGTACTGCTGTATATAATAATTTTGTATATAACATTGCATCAAACCTACGATTCTTATGTTATACGTCTTGTGCTACCGGCACTTTCTCTAAGGTTTTCTGATAACACAAAAAAGCACAAATTCATTCATTTGAAAAAGTAGTCTAATTTTGACTAAGAATTTGTTCCATTTATCTTGCCGAAAAAAAAAGCCTAACTTTTATTATGCCCCAACAGTTGCCCTCAGATTACTCTAATAATGAGCATGAGTGAAAAGAAGACGGCTGTGTCCCAAACTATATGACATACATGTCAAAACAGAAACCTGTAAACACTACAGCATTCACTCAGCGCTTTCTGTGTGTAGCAGTTAAAGCTCAGCTTGACTGTGCACTATTTTTAGTATTTTTTTCCCTTGCTTTTTATTGTTACATCCTATTCACGCTTCTAATCGGTAACATCATTAAAAAGTCTACTGTCATTAGTGTTGCTAGTGATATTTTATCTGTGATATGTGAAGATTTGTAGAACTGAGAAGAATGCAGTGTTAGAGGTGCTCATTCAGACATTAGAGAAAGATAATAACAGAGAAGTTTTGTCTGGGTACCACAAGTATAGATAGTGGGTGACAGCTCATGATGAGACATTGTCAAAAAAACAAATCTAAGTCTTGCTAAACAAAGTCTTGCCAACAAGAGCACCACACTTCACCTGCTCACGTGTCAGACAGGTTTACCTTTCTCAATCTACCCTGGTTATAGGAGATTTGGTACAGTGTCTTTCCTGCTCTGTTGAAAAGTTGAGTTTTTGTGTATATTGTGCTGATACCCCATCCATCATGCCCAAAACTGCATAAATAGTCCAAATTCTTTCTGATACTTATGTGGTGATTTAACATTCAAATCCCATAAACACTCTTCCATATCCCTCATTAAAAATGCTATGATGGTGACCAGAAAAAAAGTTGGGCACACCATATTTGTCATGTGTCAGACATCTTACACTGTGGGCAAAAAGCTTGACACTGGTATTTTTGCTCTGTATTCGGCATACTTGTTTAAACTTATCAAACCGCATGATTCGTTTCAGCCGAAACTCGATCCACAATTCATGATTCCCAATTCATGTTGTTATCGTGTTTTCCTTTATTTTTATATATACAGTACTGTATTCTTAGTGCAAATAAGTCTCAATAGGACCTAAAATGGTTATTAATGACAGCCAACCAAAAGGAAAACTTTCTGGAAAGGAAATAACAGCCAACTGAGCAGTTAGCATTAGCAGCTAACACCCTGAGTAAGTGTTTGTTTTTACTTTTTACTTTTAATCCATTACTCACTAAATTATATGAGATTTAAAGCTTTATTATAAAATAAACTTTGTGTTAATGATTTTAGCCAACTGTAGTTTATTAATGTGTAATAGGCACCACTATGATTCACTATAGACTATATTAAACTCATCGGTTCATGATTCAACTGTCAGGTCAGGTACAGTATTGATTTTCTGAGGGTCTGGAACAAATTAATTCAATTTACATTATTCTTTATTGGAAAAATTTGCATTTTTGGTACTCGACAAGCCTTCTTGAACAAATTAAAGACAAGAACTGAGTTACCACTGTATGTATGCTTGTGCAGGTTTACTTGTAACAAGTAAAACCAGTTTGATACAGGGCAGACACACAAACTCCACACAGGAGCAGTTCCCTTCCAGTCCCAGTAGGGGCAGTAGTACATTTAGAAGTACCTTATATATGTCACGCCCACCAGTAGCCCGGATCGACGCACCAGCAATCTGGTACGACCCACATCCTCCGAGTACTAATTACCTCCACCTGTTCCGTGTGACTCCTGCATTACTACTCTATGTAAGCGTCCCTCACTTACCTGTTCTTGCCGATTCACTTGGTTCCCTACCTCTCCTCCATGCTCCTTGCCCGTCTTGTCTGCTTCCCTGTATTCTTGTGTGTCTAATAAAACCTTTCATTCCGGTTGCTGGCGTTTGTCTCGTAGTTCTCTGTGCAGCATGATAGTTGAATCAGCCGCCATGGAGACAGCGGTAACTGGCTCTGATCACACCCCCGCCCCCACGGTCGAACAACAGCTCGCCGACCTCCGTGCTCAGCTTCAGGAGGTGGTTCAAGCCATCTCATACCTCGCCGAGAACCAGCGTACCCTGGTTCCCTCTGTCAACGAGCTCACCCAGCTGGTGTCACAGCTCCCGCTGCCCCCCGCCGCTACGGACGCCGCCTCAGTTCCGCTTCCCTCCAGTCCTCCGCAAAGCTCGCCGCCGCCTTCCACCTATAGGATTGCTCTTCCGGAAAAATATGGAGGAGACCCGGATCGTTGCGAGGGCTTCTTGATGCAGTGCGACCTTTATTTTCGTCACTCCACTATGGGTCTCACTCCATTCCAGTGCGTCCTGGGATTCCAACCGCCGTTCATCCCTTGGGATGCCACGCCATCTGACGCGCCTGCCGTTGACGATTGGTTTCGTCGCAGTGAGAAGATTTGGTGTCAGGTGCATCAGCGAATCGACAAAGCCATCCGCCGCTACAAGAGGCACGCGGATCGTCACCGCCGTCCCGCTCCGACCTTCCAGCTGGGGGATAGAGTTTGGCTGTCCTCATGGGATCTCCGGCGCACACAGGGTGGTTCTCAGTTCTCTCCACGCTTCCTGGGACCTTTCAAGATCGTTAAACGAATCAATGATGTCACGTACAAGCTCGACCTGCCTTCACATCTTCGTATCTGTCCAGCCTTCCATGTGTCTCTCCTCAAGCCCTGGGTGCCTGGTCCTCTGGATGCCTCCTCTCTGTCTGACCAGCCACCCCCTGCGGAGCTGGATGGGAATGTCGCCTACACCGTCCGTCGCCTCCTCGACCCCCTCCTCGTCCGGGAGTTCCACGCAGCTCGTCCTGACCGCCCGGTCCCCAGGCCTTGCGGCCGTCTGCGCAAATCCTCCTCGGGGTCCGCCGCCGCTGCTGCTCGTCGCACTCCCTCCTGCACGCGGCCTTTGGGGGGAGGGGGGGGCTGGCTGGGTACTGTCACACCCACCAGCAGCCCAGATCAACGCACCAGCAATCTGGTACGACCCACATCCCCCGAGTACTAATTACCTCCACCTGTTCCGTGTGGCTCCTGCATTACTACTCTATGTAAGCGTCCCTCACTTACCTGTTCTCGCTGATTCACTTGGTTCCCTACCTCTCCTCCATGCTCCTTGCCCGTCTTGTCCGCTTCCCTGTATTCTTGTGTGTCTAATAAAACCTCCTTTCATTCCAGTTGCTGGCGTTTGTCTCGTAGTTCTCCATGCAGCGTGATAATATAGAGCAGTGTAAGATAACTGTTTGGCTAGCCTGAGGGAACTGTTTGAAGGGTTAAAGCATATTTATTAAAGGATTGGATATTAATTTGTGTTCATGTCATGCTTGTATTTTTGACTAAGATACTACCTATGGCAATGCGGATTAAAAAGGAGTGGTTTTACTTTTTGAACTTTCAGAAGAAGTATGGGCCTGTCTTAGCTAGCTAGTCAGTAGAACATCACAGAGCTGAGTTAAGTTTCAAAACAGGGCATTGGACCTAATTTTTGTAGTTTTGAACAATTGGTTGGGGCAGTTGGCTCAGTGACAACATTAAAAAGCAAATCCCTGTCTTGGGAGGAATATTGTGAGATTTTGGATCAGGAAGAGGGTTACAGTATCTTGCTGAGCTCAGAGTTGGCCCAAATCTATACACTGGTGAGACATCTACGGATGGCAATGAAGCCAGGGGAGAAGTCGTTCAACTAGTCGGTGAGTATGTTAAAATGAAGTAATCCAGGGACGCCCCACTCATTTTTCAAATCATTCTCTGTACCTTTTGCAGTGAAAGCCAATGTAGAAGTGGAACTGGATCTGTCAACAATAGAACCAGTGAAAATTTCAGACTGGGCATCCCGATTTGTCCCACTATTGAAAACTGATGATACTGTAATGTTGTGTAGGGACTATAACTTACAATAATCCTTCTCTGAAGCAGTACCCCATTCTGTGAATGAAAGACATGTTAGCCTCTCTAACACTAGACATGAGTCATGTGTATCAGCAAATACAGTATTGTTGTATGAAGCCCAAATAGTATGTTATAGTGAAGACAAATAAACTGTTTTGATGAGTAATTTTTTGGGGTTAATTGCAGTCATACATATTCCAGAGGACTATGGAGGGCATGCTCAGGACCTACCTAAGGTAGTGGTGTACCTGGATGGTATTCTGCTAATGGAGAAGGATGGAGAGACCATTTAGAAACACTGTATCAATATCTGCTGTCACTTATGTTCCTCCCTTAAAAAACACTATGTTATAAAATCACTGAGCAATGCTTATGTTTTCCACAACATGGGCATATAATTTAAAATCAAGACCCAGCCATGTTCCACCTTCAATGCTCTCACTGATGGAAGAAGGTTTTGGCTTAAAATCTCATGATACATGGCCCCATTCATTCTTCCCTTAACACGGATCAGACGTCCTGTCCCCTTTGCAGAAAACAGCCCCAAATCATGATGTTTTCACCCCCATGCTTCACAGTAGGTATGGCGCGACTCAGAATTCTTCTTCCTCCAAACACAGCGAGTTGGGTTATCACTAAAAAGTTCTATTTTAGTTTCATCTGACCACATGATATTCTCCCAATCTTCTTCTGGATCATCCATATGCTCTCTGGCTATCTTCAGACGAGCCTGGACATGTACTGGCTTAAGCAGGGAGACACGCCTGGCACTGCAGGATCCGAGTCCCACTCGGCATAGTGTGTTACTGATGGTAGCCTTTTTACTTTGGTCCCAGCTCTCTGCAGGTCATTCATCAGGTCCCTCCGTGCAGTTCTGGGATTTTTGCTCACCGTTCTCATGATCATTTTGACCCCACGGGATGAGATCTTGCTGGACCCCAGACTCGAGGGAAATCAATGGTCTTCTATGTCTCCATTTTTCTTACAATTGCTCCCACAGTTTGTTTATTCACACCACCTGCTGCCTAATGTGATTCATCTCTTCACAGCCTGGTTCATGTCTGCAATTTTCTTTCCTGGTGCCTTCGACTCTCTTTGGTCCTTGACCTTGTTGAGTATTAGTTCGGCGGTGTTGCAGGCTGTGGACCGTTTTCTATTTACAGATAACCGAGGTCAAACAGGTGCCATTAACTCAGTAACGATTGTAGGCAAAGAAGCTCTTAAAGAAGAAGTTACAGGTCTGTAGATCCAGCATCTTCTTGTTTGTTGGGTGAAACCAAATACTTATTTTCCTTTCCCACCATTTTTGACAATCTAATTCTTTTAAATCCTACATAGTGGTGATTTCCTTCCCTGGATTTTTTTCTCATTTTGGTCTCTCATAGTTGAAGTGTACCTATGATGAAATTATAGACCTCTCTCGTGTTTCTATTCGAGACTTTGGCACATCAGTGACTTACTTGAATACCTTTTTCCGCCCCCTGTGTATATATAGTATACACACATTGAAGTACAGTGAACATTTACATTTAAAGTATCTTCATATATATATATATATAGATATATATATTATATCTATATATATATATATATATATATATATATGATATATGTGTGTGGTGTGTGTGTATAATAGATACAACATACACTATTTCAATGTAAATGTTCATTGTACTTTCAATTGTGTGATACGTCACCTTGTGTCTGTCATTAAAATCCAGATAAATGAAAAAACCTCCGTACTCATTGTTAATTCATTCCAGATCCACAGAAAAAACACATTGAATAAGGCATTATATGCATTAATGGATTTAATGGTTAGTGGTTCTCACTTTTTTCCTTTTGGTTGGCTATTATCACTAACCTTCATAGGATCCATAGTGACCTATTTGCACTAAGAATTGTTAAAATAAAAGTTTAAGAAGTTTCGTTAACGTCGCTCTTCGGCATCAAAGGCCATTCAAGGACAGACATAAGGTTCACACAACGCTCAAAGTTATACGAAAGAGTTCAAATACACTCAGATCAAGCCAATTTAATGTAATCAAGTTAACCTAGTGCTGCCTTGAACTGTGGTAGAAAACTTGGAGCCCCCAAGAGTAACCTCACATGGACAGGGAGTTGTGCAGGACTTCCCACAGAAAGGACCCAGGCCACTCCACCCTGGGACTGAAAACAGGACCTTCTTACTTGGAGGTGACAGTACTACCCACCGAGCCACCCGCGAAAACTATTGTGAAATGATCCTATGTTTTAGCTTGAAATGAGTCGCGAGTCTCGATTCATACAAATTCTTGCAAGTGTGCTAAGTGTCGAACAAACCGCAAGTGTCGTAACTATTTTTTCTCATAAAAATGCGTTGAGAAGTCAATTCAATGAGTTGTGAAGTGGTCGAATGCCGAGGTATGGTTTTGTTTGTCCTCATTTCCCTCTCCTCTGAATGCCTGTCTTGCAGCTTATCACATTGTATAGCTGACATTAAGGTGTTTTTTTGTGGTATTGACACAGAACATTGTTGTTTATTAGAGTATAAAACCTCCAAACCACACTTCTTTAAGGGGTTATGTGCTGCCAATTACATTGCAATGAACCCAACTGTATAGAGTGCTGAAATTAATTGCAAACAGATCTTCCAAGTAAACAGCTTTTAAGGCCCCTTTTTCAATGACATAGCAATTCAGTACCTTGGTTGATCACAAAAGAAAGCATTAAAAATTTCAAATGCAATATCTCATTGTGTGAGCACCAGTGTCAAGATTTACAGAGCTTCTTGCTCATATAAAATGGGCATTTAATAGAACAACAAGCTATGCACTGTCCAGTAAAAGCATGAAAGCATGGAAAAGCACTATAATAAATCTTTATTTGCATCCGATTATTCCCATAAACACTGTAATTAAGCAATATTAGCACTTCCTAGTCTTACTTTTCTTCTGCAAATAATAGCTTGCATGTAGAGGTTAATGATGCATCTTTTCATCTTTAATTAAGTGGTATAGACATGTCATAATTTTACTGATATTTATCTGACATTGGAAAAACATGCATTGCACTGAGCGAATCCAATTTACTCTATTTTTGTTACACTGGGCCCATGAAAACAACATTCTTAAGGGCTCAGTCTATTTAAAAAAAAAAACGTTAAAATATATACAGCCTAAAAAGGTCTTTCTAGGCATGAACTGAGAGATTTTCATAAAATGTACCTAAGAAAAAGACACTGAAATACTTGCATTCCTGCCAGGAAGTTGAATTAACATGTCAGAACATCATTTAGTCTGGTGGCAGACTAAATAAATTCGAGAAACAATGAAATATCTGTTTCAGAGGGATCAGTTGTTAAAGGAACTCTTTATTGCATTGCTGGGTTGGCATTCCATTGGTGGCTTTGCTGAAAATTTCAGCATATCACAGTACATCTGCAGCACTGTTTCAGAGTGACCCAGATTTGTGCAGCCCACAATGCAAAACTAATTGACACAAATCCACTTCTGTTAGAGGCTGAAGATACTATACTGTCAAAGGGTTAAGTACAAGTTGGTGTTCAGTTGCTTGTTGCCAATGTTTGAAAAACCACCTTTTCTTGGCCATGACATTTTAGAAGGGGTCTTGTCTTATGGTGTTGCATTGTACCTTAAGTATTACTTAGGAAAATAAACGTTCACTTATTCAATTTGGAGTCATTGCATTACGCAGTTCAAATAAAGTGGACCTAGTTCTTGTACAAAGTGAGGTCAGCTCTGCAGGATGAAGTTCTACATGTTAAAGGACTCTTGCAAGTTATTATTGGTGATAGGATGCAAAATAAATCAGATGATGTTTGACAACTAACTGTTCAGCTGAAAGACATTGTAGACATGATTTGTGCTCAGAAGCTCTGTTTCTGGAATTGATCATTTGGATATTCTCATTCAAGTATATTCAGCTTCCAGAAAAACATTCTTTCCTGAAATAACATAAGGGATAAGCATCATTACGGCATCACCCAGTGTTGGTCCATTCATTTAATTTAAACCCCAATTCCTAATTGTTGTTTGAGTGCTATTAATGAAATGTGTGCCCTAATCGAATTGTTACTATAGACCTCAGCCACTTGGGATTTAATTGTGTTTTAACTGTATACTTCAATGCAATGTACATAAAATATTTACTAATTATCCTTATATAAAGACTGATATGTTGTTACAGGCCAGGCTGTTTTGGGATGTAGAAATAGTTACCAAAGAGTATATTGTTTCATGTACAGTTTAGCTTGCAGTAATTCACTGTAAAATAGCTTTATAGTTATGGAAAAATGCTTTAATAAGATAGGATAGCCTTTTATTATCTCACAGGGGGAAATTTGTCTTGTTACGGCAACAAGAGGGAAGAAACAGAATAATTACAAGTATACACACACTTTAAAAATAATTAAATAAACAGCACTATACAATAAAATAGAATATATGAAAAAATATACAGAAAATACAAGTGTTGAAATAGGTTACTGCACATAAGCACAAATTGCATGTGTCCGCATAAAAGATATACTGATGAGGTATAAGACTTGTTGCTTTACCATATGGCTGTCGCGGTCTGCTTCAGGATTCCTTCCGTTTCGCCTCTCCTCACACTAGGGGCGATCTCTGACACTACCCCCTCGTGAATGCTCCACCGGAACGGGAGAGCACACCGGGAAGTTGATTCTTCACTAACAAAGCTTCATCTGCTGGTAACTCTAAGCGCTGTCTCGTGGCGTTTTATTTTCTTTTCATGTTCCGTTCACACCGTGTTTCCTATGTTTGCGATATTTCTCTGTTTCTCTGGATTACTCCTGCTGGTGACTGTTATCGCCTCTCTGCTCCTGGTCTGTGCTTCAGGCTCGTACACTCCGGTTTGCTAGTGCTCCTTGTTTTGTATGGTAAACTTGCCGTTGCTTGCTTGTTTGGCTTAGTCTGTTTTTGTTTAATAAATATCTTTATTTATAGTTTATTAACCTGCGAACGTCTCCTCATTTGTCCTCTGAACCCCCGACGTTACGAAATAACCCGCCGAGGTATGGAGACGGCAGGGACTCTAGCTTTTCCACGTTTGCCCGACCTGTTTAACAGGGATCTGTTTTATGTTCGGCTTTTTATAGAACAAAGTACTATAAATTTTGAGGTATTTTTCGTTCCCTCGGATTCCGCTCGTATACAGTTCCTTTTTCTTGCCTTTTGGGTAGGGCTCTGCCCTGGCCACCGAGTTGTGGCCGCTTTTTAAAGCGAGAACTGTTAAGGAGCTTTTTGAAAACCGTGAACCAGGATTTGGTACTCCTTTCGTTCGATTACCAGGTTTCAGCCAGAATTTGCTGGACCCCCAGTTCACCAGCTGTTGGAAGGTGTTGGCCAAGTACAAGCCAGCACCCCGAAGTTCATTATCTGAGCATGCCTCACCTGTTAGCTCTGTTGACGAGCCTTTAGTGCCCCGTGGCTCAGTACCTGAATCGTTAGCACTCAGTAGCCCAGTATTTGTGCCTGTTAGCTCTGTATTGAGCAATGTTAACTCCATATTGAGCACTGCTAACCCTGTAGTGAGGCGCACGCCTGTTATCTCCCCAGATGAGCAGTTAGCGCCCTGTAGCTCAGTACCTGAGCCCTTAGCATTGAGTAGTCCTGTTTGTGAGCATTTTAGCTCCTTATCTGAGCCATTAGCATCAACTAGCTCCGTACTTGAGCACGTTAGCTCTGTACCCGATCTGTTAGCATTGACTAGCTCCATATTTGAGCACGTTAGCATCGACTAGCTCTTTACCTGAACCATCAGTGTTGATTAGCTCCTCACCTGAACCATTAGCGTTGACTAGCTCCATACTTGAGCATGTTAGCTTCATACCTGAGCCTTTAGTGTCAACTAGCTCTTTACCTGAACAGTCAGTGTCGATTAGCTCCTCACCTGAACCGGTAGTGTCGACTAGCTCCTTACTTCAGCACGTTACCTCCGTACCTGAGCCATTAGTGTCGACTAGCCATGTATTTGAGCACATTAGTTCCATCCTTGAGCCTGCAATGTCTCTAAGCAACATGTTTGAGCCCATTGCGCCGTTTGTGGCACCAAGGACATTAGTGCCAGTGCCAGCACCAAGAATGTCAGCAATAGTGCCGGCACCAAGAATGTCAGCGCCTGCACCTGCATCAAGGACATTAGTGCCAGTACCAGCACCAAGAATGTCAGCACTAGTGCTAGCGCTGAGAATGTTAGCGCCTGCACCGGTGTCAAGGACATTAGTGCCAGTGCCAGCACTGATAATGTCAGCACCAGTGCCAGCATCGAGGATGTCAGCGCCCGTCCTATGTCAAGGACATTAGTGACAGTGTCAGCACCCATGCCAGGGCCGAGGATGTCAGCACCCTTGTCAAGGACATCAGCGCCGAGGATGTCAGTACCAGCACCGAGGATGTCAGTGCCAGTGCCAGCGCCGAGGACATCAGTGCCAGTATCGAGGATGCCAGTGCCTGTGCCGAGGGTGTCTGTTCCTGTTCCAGTGCCTGCACTGAGGGCATCTGTTCCTGTTCCTGCGCCGAGGGTGTCCATGCAGGAGGCCTTGACAGAGGCCGTATGCTCCAGGAAGGCCTTGTCAGAGGCCGTGAGTTCCCGTGAGGTCTTGCAAGAGGCCGTATGTTCCAGAAAAGCCTGCCAGGAGGCTGTATGCTCCCAGGATTCCTTGCCAGAGGCCGTATGTGCCCAAGAAGCTGCTTGCTGCTATTTGGTCCTGCGATAGGCCACCACCAGCTCTTTGATTTTACCCGTGTTGATCTGGAGGCAGTTTTTCTGGCACCATTCCACGAAGTTCCCAGTTAGTTCCCTATACTCGCTGTCATCATCATCATCCAAAATGTAACCAACAATAGCGGAGTCATCTGAGAACTTCTGTAGGTGGCAGGTTGTTGTGTTATGTGTGAAGTCAGCAGTATAGAGGGTGAAAAGGAATGGGGCCAGGACTGTCCCTTGTGGAGCCCCAGTGCTGCACATGATTGTGTCTGACTTACAGTCCTTAACATGCACGTACTGTGGTCTGTTAGTGAGATAGTCCAGTGTCCATGTAGTGATATGGTGATCCATAGTGTGGGCTGAATGGTGTTGAAAGCACTTGAAAAATCAAAGAACATGATCCTCAAAATGCTTCCTGCCCTGTCCAGGTGGGAGAGGGATCTGTGAAGGAGGTATATGATTATCCCATCAACCCCGATACCTGGCTGATAGGCGAACTGCAGTGGATCCATTGATGGTTTGACCAGTGGGCGAAGATGGGCCAGAACAAGCCTTTCCATGGCCTTCATGAGGTGAGAGGTCAGTGCAAATCAATGGGGTGTGTACTCTGGCTCATCCATTTTATTAGGGAGAGATCTCACATTCCCCATGATGATAGATGGAAGAACTGGCTTGTAGCGTCTCTTCCTAGCGCGACGCTCCGCACCGGCACGTTTCCTCCTTCTTCGTCTCCTCAGTTCCTGTGGATTCTTTGAGATAAAGGCAGCGTTGTTGAGAGCCAGCAGCTGTTCTCTGGTGTAAAAAATGGTGCCATGGTTATACGCCAGTTCCCCTGACGTGAAGTAAATAGTAGTGCCAAAAACAGCAGAGAAAACACAAGTATGTGGACTATGATTGATGTAACATTAAGAATAAATTAAAGACAGATAAATTAAAGCTTAAAAACCAAGAAATAGATGAAAAACACATAGAAAGAGTATAAGAAAGACATAGAAAAGATGCGCTGCCGCAACTAGCTGCCACTCGAGTATCGCCACAAGCCGTAGTAATGCACAGTAATACTTTTTAGAAGCACAGCTGCTAGTATTCTACCATAAAATACAGAAAAAACCATTGGATACCACTGGATGGGATACCAAAATTAACCTTTAACTGTAGGAGCATAAAACATACTCTGCTTTACCTTTCATAAACAGCAGTCTCTCACCTTACATTATATGGCTAAGGAATGTGTTTACCATACTGCAGTTAACATTGCTGTCATATTTTTTATTGTAAAATTCTGTCAACCACAGCTGCCGATTATTTACCATACATTTAATAATTTGTTTTACCAAGCAGGAACAGAGATATTGCTTTTTATTCACCTAGGTACTCAAACCCCACCGACAATTGGCAGGCATAATTAAATTGATATTCCAGAGGGAAGTGTTGACAGTAGGAACACTGCTCAGACTGATGGTTTTGTCTGGCTGCTCACAAGTGGAGTTCCTGGAAATACAAAACTGATTATGTGAGAGGAAATCCTCACTAAAAAATAAATATCCAACACAGGAGGAAAACTCTATGATAAAATAAAGCTCTTGAAAAAAGCTTGAAAAAAGCATTAACTCATGTGTCTATTGATTCTAATTATATGAATAGATCTCTTCTGCTGTTTTCATGGCCAGTATGCTTTTGTTACCTGCATTAATTTCTCAGTTCTCTTAAATAAAGTCAGCTAAAACACAGTAATAGATTTACACAAAGAGACATTTCACATAATTCAATCAGTTTGTTCATTTTACTAGCCACTTAACTCAAGTCCGAGCCATGGGGGAACTGGGGCCCAACAGACATCCTAATGATCTGTATGGGGGTTATGAGAAGAGCAATGTGAATGGACGGTCCTCTTAAAAGTATTAACATAGGCAAATAATTTCACTAAGAATTATTAGTCAATTGTCACTTAGCATAATTGCAGGGTCATGTATGATACAGTGGGGCAAAAATATTTAGTCAGCCACTGGATTGTGCAAGTTCCTCCTACATCTCCCTAAGATATTAATGGCCTGGTTAATTTTTCATCATAGTTACAACACTTCAACTATTAGAGACAATGCGAAATAAATCCAGGAAATTACAATTGTAGGATTTTTTAAAGAATTTGAATTGTGAGTCAATGGTGAAATAAGTATTTGGCCGAACAAACAAGCCTAATTTCTGGCTCCTCACAAACCTGTAATTTTTTTCTTTAAGAAGCTCTTCTTTCTCCACTCATTACCTGTTATAATGCAGCTGTTTGACATTGTATCTGTATAAAAGACACCTGACCACAGCCTTAAACAGTCCAACTGCATACTCACTATGGCCCATGCCAAAGAGCTGGTGAGACACCAGGGAAGAAAATTGTAAGACCTGCACCAGGCGGGAAGTTGTTAATCTACAATAGGCAAGGCAGGTTGGTGGTGATAAATCAACTGTGGTAGCATTGTAAGAAATGGAAGACTGCAGACCATTGATAATCTCCTCGATCTGGGGGCCCAAATCATGCAGATCTCATCTCATGGTTTCAAATGATCCATGAGAACAGTGAGCAAAAATCCCGGAACTGACACGGAGTGGACTTAATGAATTACCTGCAGAGAGCTGGGACCAGAGTAACAATTCTACCTCAGCTGAGAGGGACTCCTCGAGGAGATCCTGCAGTGCCAAGGCGGTGTCCTCCCCTGCTCAAGCCCAGTAACATGTCCAGGCCTGTCTGAAGTTTGCCAGAGAGCATAGGGAGGATCCAGAAGAGGATCGTAACAGATCATTGTGGTCAGATGAAACCAAAATAGAACCCTTTGTTTTTTTTTTGGTAAACTCAACTCGTTAAGTTTGGAGGAAGAGATGGCTGAGTTCAATCACAAGAACACCATACCTACTGTAAGCAGTGGGGTGAAAACGTCATGCTGTGGGCTACTTTTCTTTTTTAATTTTTTTATTTTGAACTATTAAAAAACCATTTACCACCATTATTTCCACACCAGACCCCCAGTTAATTCAAAGTCACCCAGTGTTCCTTTTTTCTTCTTACTTGAGTTATATAAGAGAATGCAACCTTGAATCTTTTTATCAGTTAGTATTAGTATAAATCTGTTCTGATACCTTATGAAGACCATTTCTAATTTGTCAAGAATATCATTTAAATCCTTTAACTGTGTACACACATACTTCAAAAAGCAAAAAAATAGCTTTCAATAAACAAAACTTGCTGTCTGGAGCAACACTCAGGCAGAGTGCGATGAGATGTGTGGCTGGTTGTAATACAAACAAAATATTATAAAAAAACAGAATGGTTGACGCTGAGCACCACGCTCCTGTGTCATTTAATTTTGTGCCACTGTTGTTATGTGAGATGGGTTTACACGTATACTCCTCTCTCCGTCTCTTTTGGTGTATTGCTTTTTCCAAGTGGCATTGGCACTTTATATATATTATATATATCTATATATTATATTATATATATATATATATATATATATATAATATATATATATATATATAATATATTTATTAGCACTTATATACATATATAATATATATATTAAGTGGGTAAAAAGTACTTTGGTCAGCCACTGATTGTGCAAGTTCTCCCTAAGTAGAAAGAGGATGTAATTTTTTCAATCAAGGTACACTTTCCACTATGAGAGAACAAAATTAGAAAAATAAATCCAGGAACCACATTGTAGATTTTTAAAGAATTTTAATTGTAAAACTAATTGTGGAAAATAAGTATTTGGTCATAAAAAAGTTCATCTCAGTATTTTGTAACATAACCTTTGTTTGCATGACATAGGTCAAACGTTGTCCTGTAAGTCCTTCCCATGTTTTGCACACACTGTAGCTGGTATTTTGGCCCATTCCTCATGCAGATCTCCTCTAGTGCAGTGATGTTTTTGGGGCTGTCGCTGGGAAAATGAACTTTCACTCCCTCCCAATTTTTTTTATGGGTTGAGATCTGGAGATTGGCTAGGCCCTCAGGACCTTGAAATGCTTTTTATGGCGCCACTCCACATCGTTGCCCCGAGCGGTTGTGTTTGGTATCATGGGTCATTCTGGAAGACACCAGCCACGTTCCATCTCAATGCTCTTTCCTCACTGATGAAGGAGGTTGGCTTAAAATTTCACGATACATGGCCCCTGTTTTCATTCTTTTCCCTTAATACGAATCAGATCAGTTGTTCCTGTCCCCTTGCATAAAACAGTCCAAAGCATGATGTTTCCATCTCCATGCTTTCACAGTAGAATATGGTTTTCTTGTGATGCCACTTACCATCTATCTTCGTTTCCTCCAAACAGAACGAGTTGAGTTTCATTCACCAAAAATTCTATTTGATTTCATCTGCCACATGATATTGTACGTCCTCTTCTGGATCATCCATATGCTTTCAGATGGGCCTGGACATTACATGTACTTGCTTAGCAAGGGGACAAAACTCCTGCATTTCAGGATCTGAAAGTCCCTCTCGGCGTAGTTTGTTTTACTGATGGTAACCTTTGTTATTTTTGGTCCCAGTCTCTGCAGTCATTCATCAGGTCCCTCCGAGTTAGTTCTGGGATTTTTTTTGCTCATCGTTCTCATAATCATTTTGGAGCCCACGGGATGAGATCTTTTGCATGGGAACCAGATCGGAGGAGATTATCAATGGTCTTTTTTATGTATTCCATTTTCTTCTTACAATTGCTTGCATATATATAATATATATATTATATATATATATATATATATATATATAATATATATATCTATATATATATGAATTAGTCTTGAGGTAACCTAGTGGTCAGCACAACATTCACCACCAATTAATCATATACAGGCTTACAAACTAAACTCTGAACCCACCAACATGAACACCAGGACACCGAACTTAAAAAGTCTTTTCTTAAGAAACAGCAAAGACTAGCATATGTTGTGGATGTTAGTATGCTGGTCAATTAGCAATACCATATGTGCTCCATGTTTATATATTGGTCCAAGTTGGTTTATGCTAGTTAGTATGATCTGGTGAAGGCTTATTATGTTAACTTGGATTATCTTGCTGGGATTCATGGCCAGATACAGAGGGGTGCAAAGTTGTGCTACTCAACACCCCAATCTCCCCCACCCAGATTTCTGCTGTGATGCCCCAGCTGCGTTATTATACCCACTACAGCAAACTAGACATCCCATTTATACATTACAAGATACTCCCCAGATATATTCACCGCACCCCCAATCAAAGCAAGTTGCATCCAGCCCTGCTGTGATTGGTGGTAAAGCTGGTTGACCAGCATACCAGTGTCCAAACACAACGTATGCTGGTTTTGTCATCTTATTGTTGAACATCTTTACAACATTACATCGTTGTTGTATAAATTCCACGTTGACCTTCCAGTCATGAACAGTGCCGTTCCAGACTATGCCACTAGATGTCGCGCTTGAGAGAAAAACAAATCATACCGTCTATACGAAGACGCGCTATAAACGGCGTTATTGATGGACGGGGGGCTTGGGCACGTGAGATTGAAGCAGTCCTTTACGATGCAGTTCCGTGTTAAGAGACGATGAAAAGCTTATAGAAGGTATTTTGACAAGACTGGGGCTGGACCGCTGAAAGAGCTTTGCTGCAGGGGCAAAGAGGGACGTGGAGGACGGGAATGCATCAGACTGAAGAAGCGTCCGCTGAGAGCATTGATATAACATACAATTTTAAGCAAGCAGGAGAAATGCACGAGAACTGCCTGTCAGTCAGATGTCATAGGGCTCGTGAAGGGAAAAAGCGGGTCCAACCACACTGCTGATGTGTAATCATGCAACACTGGATAAAATGCTGCATTTGACTTTTCTACAGCCTGCAATCTCGTTTAACAGTAGCAGTTCCTTTCAGTATAATTAATATTTGCAGAATACTGCAGTACAGCTGAAGGATGACATCGTATGTCTTCATGGTTGTCATGTCTTCGGTTTTTCTCAACCCTGCTTTTGGCTTCAGCTCACATTTTGACTCGGGTGAGTGAAACTTGCAGATACATGTTTGTCCTGGAATAGTTTATTCATCTATTGTAAAGCCTCAAGCCCTAAAATGTTACCCTACATGTGATGTGCATGTAGGCTATTTTATGTTTTGCTTATTGTCATCCATTGCCATATTTCCTATGCTCTTATATGATCAGGTATGATACACTAATGGGTTAAGCTATAAAGAACCATTTGGAGAATGAATGAGCTTTTCGTCATGGTAGTGGGTCCACATGACACATGATCAGAGCCATAAACTACATTTCCAGCTGTTTGAAATCAGCAATGGTGCGACATTTTCAGGAACTGTATCAGTAAAACAGACCGTGTCTTTCTGTTCTTTTCTGTGGTTATGTGTTCCCACTGTGGCCCTGTTACATAACAGTCTCCATGCTTGACACATAGCATTGGTGTTTACTCCTCAGAGAGCCTGCTGGCATGTGAGAGGTCTATAAGACAGCAGGCAGAGCTGTAGGAGAGAACGAGAGCACCTGGCACCCTGTGGATTTCATTCCATGACTGGGTTTCATTTTGTAATCTGTGCTTGTGTTGGACTCTCCTTCTTGTAATTCTTGGGCACAGGATGTAGTGTGTACTGGTATGTGTGTGTGTGTGTGTGTGTGTGTGTGGTGGGGGATGGGGGTTATTAAAATTGAGACAGGACCTTGCAGGACCAGCACAGGGAATCAATCTCGGTCAAAGTGGGCTGAATGGTCTAAACAGACTTGAGAGCATTCTTGGAAAGGCTAGAGCTATTTCACCGTCTCACAAGCGGAATGCCAACAGCAGGTCCAGTTGGACCTCAGCATGCGCTGAAAGCACGGGTCCATACTGCCAGGCTTTGGAATGTAATATGATGAGAAATTCCATTTAATGTACACGATGAATCGATACCTGATGTGGCGTTATGTACAAATGGCTAGGTAAAAACAACCTAGCATTAAATCAGTTTTTTATCCTGCTAGATGACACAGCTGGTCAAATGCTGTGCATGATTTATGCATGTTTATTACTTAATATATAAATAAAATTTGTAATAGTCCATTTAAGTACAGTCACTGCCTGTAAACACCTTTTGATTTTTATTATGCCATTAAGTCTAAGTGGAATAAAAAAAAGTAATATGCAAGCATAGACTGTACACCATACTTCCAGTGACCACAATTAAGATAGGTCACTACACATTCAAGCACCTTCAATACACCAAAGTCAGAGATGAATTCCAAACTAAAAATTAGAAGCACTGAAGAATGTAATGTCCTACTGTAATGACATATTATTAGTTATTGTAGTATAATGGTACCTTGGTAATTTGTTCCAGAAGAACCGAAAACGATGAGTAG
Source organism: Ancistrus triradiatus (assembly GCA_025084515.1). Classification (NCBI taxonomy): domain Eukaryota; kingdom Metazoa; phylum Chordata; class Actinopteri; order Siluriformes; family Loricariidae; genus Ancistrus; species Ancistrus triradiatus. The sequence goes on along the minus strand of JAJAGP010001558.1, from coordinate 68,121 downwards.
CCAGCAAATTATTCCCATAAGGAATAATGTATATTGGATTAATCCATTTTAGACCACCAGAAAATCCACATCATATAAGGCATTATATGCACTAATGGAGTTGTATTGTATAGGTGCTCCCTGATTTATGATGGGGATATGTGCCGACAAATCCATCATATGTTAAATGTATAATGAACCGAGGAGTTTAACAAGTGTTTGGTAGAGCGGTCTATATTGTGGAGATATAGAAAGGATACTGTGATAAGTCACGACGATATGGTTCCAGTCCATAGCAGTCCAGGTTTCTCGTTCATGACACCACTGCAAACAAAGTCAACAGTGACTGGCTGTCAATGGCAAGACACGTAATGGGTGCCGTGATAACAGATTTCCTTCTGCTAAGCACCTGGAAACTGTCCGGGCAGTGACAGGGGTATGTCAGCTGTGTCTGGATGGTGTACAGTGAAACTTTCTGGGAGCTGCTTGTACTTGTCGGTTGGTCAGACAAACCTCTCTACTGGTTATCTGTCTGGGCCATCCAGAGCTTTGTTTGCCATGTGTGCATGCCCTCACGGAACCACTCAATTCATGAAAACTACCATCCTGCTTCAGTGTCCAATGATGCGCCCCCTCAAAACTGGGCAAAATGTCTTTGAGTGCATCGTAGAGGCCTGTCTAGAATTCAACGATCTCTCTCCATGAGGTATGCTACCCAAAAGTAGCCTCTGAGAGCCTTTTTATAAACAGTGGGGGAAGCACTTTTACGTCCCTTGTTGTGGCAAGATCCAGTGTCTAATCAGACCACACCTATAATCATTTAAATATCTGCCTGAGACATAGCATGCTGAGTTTTGCAACAATCCGACATTTCTATCTGGGTGCTTTATTTTTTTGTCAATATTTCCTGAATTTAATTAAATGTTTATCATTACAAATCTTGCTCAGCATATGGCAAGTTGAGAAAAAAGTTCAATGTTTTCAATTATTTTTCAATACAGGTATTTGCCATTTAAAATCCTCATTACGTTTGTGAAATGGGATGTTGACCCAAATGACGTTGACCAGACATTACCAAAGTCACATAGACTTTTTAGGCTACTCTACCCAGAGGCAAGATACCTTCAGTTACACCTTCACTTCAGTATTGTAGTTTAACCACAGTATGAGGCAGCAGTGTCTCAATACAGACAGCACGTTCACTTTACCTCACTTCAAAAAGTTTGAATAGTGGAGTTAGTATGCTATGAACGCTTGTCTTTTTCATTTAATTAAATTCACAACAGTTATTGAAAATACAGTAATGTACATACAGTGGGGCAAAAAAGTATTTAGTCAGCCACTGATTGTGCAAGTTCTCCTACTTAGAAAGATGAGTGAGGTCTGTGATTTTCATCATAGGTACACCAACTATGAGAGACAAAATGAGACAAAAAATCCAGGAAATCACGTTGTAGGATTTTTAAAGAATTTAATTGTAAATTAAGGTGGAAAATAAGTATTTTATCAATAACAAAAGTTCAACTCAATATTTTGTAACATAACCTTAGTTGGCAATGACAGAGGTCAAACGTTTCCTGTAAGTCTTCACCAGGTTTGCACACACTGTAGCTGGTATTTTGGCCCATTCCTCCATGCAGATCTCCTCTAGAGCAGTGATGTTTTGGGGCAACACGGACTTTTAACTCCCTCCACAAATTTTCTATGGGGTTGAGGTCTGGAGACTGGCTAGGGCCACTCCAGGACCTTGAAATGCTTTTTACGGAGCCACTCCATCGTTTGCCCGAGCATTGTGTTTGGGATCATTGTCATGCTGGAAGACCCAGCCACCGTTCCCATCTTCAATCGTTCCACTGATGGGAAGGAGGTTTTGGCTTAAAATCTCACTATACATGGCCCCGTTCATTCGTCCCTTAACAACACACGGATCAGTCGTCCTGTCCCCTTTGCAGAAAAACAGCCCAAAGCATGATGTTTCCATCTCCATCCTTCCAGTAGGTATGGTGTTTTGGGATGCACTCAGCATTCTTCTTCCTCCAAACATGACAAGTTGAGTTTTTTTACACCAAAAAATTTTGTCTTCATTGTGGACAACATGATATTCTCCCATATGCTCTCTGGCAAACTTCAGACGGGCCTATACATGTACTGGCTTAAGGCAGGGGGACATGCCTTGGGCACTGCAGGATCGGAGTCCCTCTAGGCATAGTATGTTACTGCTGTGTAGCCTTTATTACTTTGGTCCCAGCTCCCTGCAGGTCATTCTCAGTCCCTCCGTGTAGTTCTGGGATTTTGCTTACTGTTCTCATGATCATTTTGACCCCACGGGATGAGATCTTGCGTGGGGCCCAGTTTGAGGGAGATTATCAATGGTCTTGTATGTCCCTCCATTTTCTTACAATTGCTCCCACAGTTGATTTATTCACACCAACCTGCTTGCCTATTGTAGAGTCATCTTCTTCCCAGCCTGGTGCAGGTCTACAAAATTTTTCTTCCTGGTGTCCTTCGACTGCTCTTTGGTCTTGGTCATGGTTGAGTTTTGCAGTCTGACTGTTTTGAGGCTGTGGACAGGGTGTCTTTTATACAGATAATGCGGTCCAAACAGGTGCCATTAATACAGGTATCGAGTGGAGGACAGAAGAACTTTTGAAAGAAGAAGTTTAAAATTCTTTAAAAGTCCTACAATGTGATTTTCCTGGATTGTTTTTTTCCTCATTTTGTCTCTCATAGTTGAAGTGTACCTATGATGAAAATTACAGACCTCTCTCATCATTCTAAGTATGAGAACTTGCACAATTAGTGACTGACTAAATACTTTTTTGCCCCACTGTATGTGAGCAATTACCATAGCAATCTGTAATAATTATTAAGTAGAATATGGTAATTAGAATTCAGTACATTACTGTATACTGCAACATCATACAGTGTATTTGCTGTTTTGAGTCTCTTTATGGCCACTACATCCAGAGTTCAAAGAGAGTTTTTTATTACCTATTATAATTTTTAAGACCTCGGCCATCAAAGCAAGCAGACATTGTTAGGATGGACGTTATATGGCACATACCTGCATTCCAAAGTGCTGTGGTATTGAATGCTCAAAATAATATATAAGCTTGACCCTCCTCTTCCCACACAACAAATTGTAAAAATTGGCTGAGAAATGCAGGAGGGGTCTAAAGTAACATCCTATGCATACATTCAGACTTAATCTTTGTTTTTTTTAACCTCATATCCGCTTCCATTGTATGTTTGTTTTGAAGCCGGAAACTGTGCATAGGGATTTGAGTGTGTCGAGTGCTTCATTAGTAGGAAGTTTGGCTTTTCAGTAATACTGTATTATGTAAACTGTTCTGCACATAGAAAGCTGTATCCATGTAGGGTTTCATTGTCTCACTCATGCACAAAAATGCAGTTAATTGTGCAGTTAAGGAGGTCAGCCATGTATTATATAGTATCCATGCCACACTGTATTAATCTGGAAGTAACCCACAGGAAAAGATCTCTTTAATATTCCCATAGTTCTCCTAGACAAAACTGAGATCAAATGGATAGAATAATGAGACTTCTTCTTAAGCCTCCTGTTTCTCTGGGTTTCTTTGTAACTAAAAAAAAACTCCAGTAATATCCAGAATTTGATGCTATTATTAGTGTTGTCACGATACCAGAAGTATGACTTTGATACAATACCTGCCTAAAGTATCTCGATACTGATACAAAATGGCATGGCAAAAACCTAAAACATCAGGAAAAGTCATGGAATAATAGATGATAGAACAGGGAACTTTAAATACTTTGTTTATTAACAATACAAAACCCAGAAAGAAATGTTGACAATGAATAGGTACATTAACATTAATCATTTTGATTATTGAAAATAATTTGATGAGAAAGGTCACATTACTATGAAGGTTTGGACACAGTGAACAGTAATCCGATGGACCCTGTATCCTTGAGTTTATGTGATTTCTTTTGACAGGTTAGTTAATTTTAATTGTAGCTGGATTTCACTGGTTAAATATTCCACTGAGTGCATTTTCTAGCAATAGAAATAATTATTGACAAAAATGTACATGCCATAATTAACATTAGCAGTATTTCTGAGTCTCCTGAGAGGAATAAACATGAACTGGTATTGATGATCTACTAGTGATTGTGAATGTCAATTTTTAGCAGTTTGGCAGTTATGGTAAAATTAACGTTATCAGTGTGAACATGTATAGAGATGTTTACTACATTGGTAAGTAAATACAAAAAAGAATAAAGCCAGTTAAACAGTTCTTATTGCCCTTAACTTCCTTGTCAAAGTCAGATGGTTAACAAGATCGCTTGTTACATAATGGATCTCACTGATATGATTTATATTTGAGGACATGAGCGTGATGTAGTAACGTTATCAGTCATATTCACTAACCTGCCGCTCTGTGAGCTTTTATTTCAGTAAGCTGGAAGTGTTTTCTCCCTTGGTCTGTGTAGGTGTACAACATATTTTGAAGACTGGTTTTGTTGTGTTCATGGGCTTAAAATAATTCCATATTTCACTTGTTGCGTGAACTTTCGCTACAAGCCGTGGACGGTCAGCAAAAGCGCTAGTATTAGCAGCCATTAACACAGCTCGTTTTCTAATTCACTGTGGTTACCTGCAGGGAGAGGAGGCAGAGCGCTGTGCGCACATACTGCCCATCTGTGGCTAATCGACACAATGTACAAAAATAAAGCTTTGATTTCAAAACACAGTCATTCGTAATGTGTCCTACCATTTTTAATGGCAAGGTATCACGATACTTTTCTTGTATCAGTATACCTTGTAACATTAGTTATTATAAATGTGGACTGTGGTAGCCTAGTTAAGGTGCTGGACTATGGACCAGAAGGTCCAGGGTTCAAATACCACCTCTGCCAAACAGCCACTGTTGGGTCCTTGAGCAAGGCCCTTAACCCACAATTGCTTGGATTGTAAGATTGTAAGATTGCATCAATTGTCGCTCTGAATAAGGGCGTCTACTATGTAAATGTAAATTACTAAGGGCATCTACTACGTACATTGAGGTGACAGTGGCTCAGTGGGTAGCACTGTCACCTCAAAGCGACATGGTCCTGGGTTCAGTCCCCAGTTGAAGTGGTCTGGGTCCTTTCTGTGTGGAGTCTGCATCTCCTCCCTGTATCTGTGTGGGTTTACTCCTTGTGAGTGTATGTGTCCTACGATGGATTGGCATCCTGTTTAGGGTGGCTCCTGCCTTTCCGGCTAGGCACCGGCTCTCCTGTGAACCTGTAAAGGATTAAGCGGATAAGAAAGTGAATGAATAGATGTTCATTATTGTACTTGTTCACATTTCACACCAGGATTAAACATATAAGAAATAAATGAATGATGATTTTATGTATTCAAGTCATGCCACTAACACTGTAACATTTGTATACATTAAGCTTAGTGTCAAGAGGTGACTTAGAGGTCAGGAACAGTTACTGGATAAAGCAGTTCCTGAGATATTGGGTTCAAACCTCATGCTGGACTTGCAACCAAAGAACATCTTACGATGAGCTCCTTTAATCTCAACTGTATTTTGCTTCATTCTGTTACTCCTGAGGATTTTATGAAAGCAGACGTGTAAATAAAACATAAATGAGTATCACCCTCAAGTCTCCTGTGCAATATAAGAGCAACCACTGAGCACAAAATTTTCCTGAGGGCCCACCTTGAAAAAGATAACAGATGGGTTGGTTGCTCTAAGGATGCTCTCTCTCTGTCTCTTTCAGTTGGTCTGTAAGTTCATGCTTCTCAGTCTTCGTCATTGCTGCTGTGATATACAGTATTTTCTGTAACATACTGGCGGCTTCAGCAATCAGTTATTGTGTAAGCTCAGTGATTGGATTGAGAATTGATGTTGGTGTGACAGGATTCTGTGTGTGTGTGTGTGTGTGTGTGTGTGTGTGTGTGTGTGTTGTTTTCAGGCCAGAACATTACTTCTTTAATCAGAATGGCTGTTACAGGGCATGGTTCATTAAAGACTTTAAATAAAAGGTGAGAGAGACTGAGCAGTTATTTTCAGCCATATAAGACTAGGCTCCTGTCTGTTTTACTGGGAAGAAACGTATAGCACCAACTGGATGTTTCAGTAATCTTGATTCACACACACACACACACACACACACAGTTTTTATCTTCCACAACCTCCAAAAACATGCTGTGTATACATTATATGATATACCATACTTAGAAAAGCTATATGAGGTACAGTAGTGTACCAGTATTGACTACACAGTCAAGATACTGTACACATACAGTGCTGTTCATCTTCAACCATCCCATGATCCACACAGGGTCTGAGTTCAGCAGAACTCAGATCCAACTGACCACTTTATTACATACACCTTAACTACATCTCAATTCTCAATTCATCCTTCGAAGGATGCGGTCAACGAAAGCGTGTCCTTCGAAGGCTGCATAGACGGCAGCAAAGTGTAACTCGAATGAGACGGACTGCTCTACGGCCAGTTTCTTGTTTGCATCACTGGCACACAGTGAACTTCGGGATATGTTGGTGGGCTCGTTGGAAAACAAGGGCACGTGAAGGAGCCTTCAAAATGCAACAGCCTAGTCACACCATTATGATGCAATCAGTCTTCAAATTCAGACTCAGAAAGATGCAGCCCCTGAATTGGGACACAGCTCTTGCTAGTACCAGGTTGGACCCACTTTTGCCTTCAGAACTGCCTTAATTCTTCATAGCATATATTCAATAGTGTGCTGGAAACATTCTTCAGAGATTTTGACTAGGTAGCTTCATGCAGCTTCTGCAGGTGTGAATCTCCCATCCTGCCACATCCCAATTGTGCTCTGCTGGATTGAGATCTAGTGACTGTGGAGGCCATTTGATTACAGTGGATCAAGAAACCAGTTTCAGATGATTTGAGCTTTGTGACATGATGCGTTTTCATGCTAAAACTAGGCATCAGAAGATGCCTCAGTTTCTTGTTCTTAGCTGACAGGAGTGGCACCAGATGTGGGCTTCTGCTGCTGTAGCCCATCTGCTTCAAGATTTGATGTGGCATTCAGAGATGCTTTTCTGGCATACCTCAGTTGAACACGTGGTCATTTGATTATGTTGTTTTTTATCAGCTCAAAATCTTATGGCCAGTACCCTTGAACTTCTGCACAATAAAAAGTCGAATGGTTCACTAGAGAGTCATACACTGTGTTTTGCTTTTTATGACCATTTTCTGTAAATCTTAGAGATGGCTGCACATGAAAATCACATTCGTCAAGTTCAAGCTTATTCTTTTCGTAAAGCACTTTGGTGAACATTTGTGTTTTTTATAGTGAAAACAAATATCAAGACATAAAGAAGTAGATAAGCAGTTTCTGAAATACTCAGACCAGCCCCTCTAAGACCAACAACCTTGCCACGTTTAAAGTCATTAATTTGACCTAAATTCTTAAATTCCGATGCTTTGGTTTCAACATCAGCATGCCATCTTGTCTGTGTCTACATGCCTATAGACACTGAGTAGATGCCATGTGATTGGCTGATTAGATACATGTATTTTCTCCAGTCTTAACCAGTTCCGATCTCACACCCTTCCTATTTCATCCCACCCATCTTTCAACCATCCTCTTCACACCCCATTACATCCGATTTACCCCAACCCCTCCATTATTCACTCTATTTAATCCCCCCTCCTTGTTCAGTTTATTTCTCCCAAATTCAGGCCACATTGAATCATTTCATACCACCACCCTCAATTAATATGGGTAATAATCTATCAGTCAGAAAGCCATCTCAATTCAGGCTAGTCTTAGAGTTCACAACCTTTCCTCTGCATTGTTATTGCATATGCATTGTTATCTGTGAAACAGATATGTGTCTTAGCAAAATATTTCCAATCAACTGAATTTACCACAGGTGGACTCCAATCAAGGTGTAGAAACATCTCAAATAGGATTAAGAGAAATGGGAGGCCCTCAGGCTAAATTTCAAGTGTCATAGCAAAGGGTCTGAATACTTATGTTCATGTGAATTGCTAAACCTTAGTTTTTCCTTTTTAATCAATTTAATATAAGTCACAGGAATGTTGTTTACAGGAAGAATGTGTTATAACATACAGCACAGTGCTGTCTGCTGAGTATGGGGCTGCCTAGCTGCAAACCTGTCAGAGTGCTTACCATGCTAATTCCTGTCTGCCATCAAGAGTGCCTAGAATTGGCATGTGAGTGTCACAGCTGGGCAAGGGAAGAAGGTAATCTGGTCTGTTTTCTTTTCCACCACATGGATAGCCAGACATGTGCACCACGTACCTGGGGAAGTGATGCCACCAGGATGCCCTCTGGGAATGGGACAAGCTGGAGGAGGAAAAGTGACATTGGGCAATGTTTCTGCAGGGAAGCCGTGGATGATAATTTACACACTGTATATGATACACATAATAATTTTCATTATTAATACGATACGAGCTATGAATTGAATACATTAAGATTTTATTTTAAAAGAGCTGTTCGTCAACTGGCACTACTGAGATGCAGCTATCTGCATCCAGCCAGCTGCAGTTCTAGACCAACAGTTCTGGCATGCTGTAGTTGTACACATGCGACATCTAGTGGCAGATTGTGTAATAGGTAAGGAAACAGGTAAGCATGATGCTATTTTTGTTAATGTGAGGAAATAGAAACTCAAATATAAAAAAGAAGTTTTCATAATGTATCTCTATAGTGCAAAGCCAGAGAGAATATGGAGACAAATCCTTAAGAATGGAACCTGAGGTGCCTGGACCATGCTCTTAAAAAAAGAAATTAGCAATGGCAGAGCTCTGTGGTGATTTTTTTTTTACCCCAGCAAAGCATGCCATTAAAAAGGGAATTAAAATCACATGTCTTTCTTCATTTTGTATCGAAAAAAATATATCGTGGAGCAAAAACAACAATACGTATTGTATCATGAAATTTCTGCATCGTCGCTCCCCTAATAATTTGACTTACAACAACTACTTAAACATAAAGACCAGGTAGTTTTAATGTTTTGGGAGATCAGTATATTGCATAACTGATTATAGGCACCTGACTAATATAGACTGTGTTTGCCTATATTTTTTCAATCTTCCCAAATCTCTTGTCCTGCACAAAATACTGGCTATTATCACTACACTGATGCAACTGATTGAAATATGTAAATTGGAGCAGAAAATGACTATATCATTAAACTACACAAAAACAAGGATACTTTGGGCAAGAATGGAGAAATGTTGTGTCTGTAACATATATGGGACACTTCTGTACCTGTCTTGGCAGACAGTTTTGTCTACCAACTACTGACGTTCACCAGAATGTAAATATATTGTGCATTACACAGTTTAACACATTAGATCTTATCAAGTGTGCAGTTGTACTGCTCAGGTACATTTTTGTGTACTTGACCTTTTATGGACCTCAAAGTGTGGGCTATGGGTTAGTCCTGTCCCCCTGGGTGTTTTGTACAGATATTGCTTGACTCTTAAATCAAACAGCAGCAAATCAATTTTATTTACAATGGCTATAAAGCCATCTATTTTAAAAGTCAATTTGTACTGAAATTAATTTGCGTATGTCTTACATAATGTATGTTTGCTGTTTTTTTTTTTACCAGGATAACAGACTAAGGCAGAGTGCTTTAGCCAAGCACTAATGTACAGACAGAACTGGCATTCACTAATGCAGCCACAGTCTGACAGAAAGGCTTTTAAATATCTTGCATATGCCAAATCTATTTAATGTCTGACCCTATCTTTATTGTCTTCAGTGAGTATTGCCCCAGATGCATTAGACAGATTTATATTTAGTCGTGGATATTTATCTTTGTAGAATGTATAGTTGTAAAGTACGTCAAGTACAACTGTCTCTATAAGGGCACAAGAGAGTGAGAATGTATGAGAAAGTTGGGACAGTGTGGGAAATGCAAATGTGTTTCTTACATTTAATTTGACATTTATTGCAAAGCAGACAGTATGACCTCAAGATATTTCATATTTTGTCTGGTCAACTTCATTCCATTAGCTGATATACATCCGTTCCTACATTTCAGGTTTTCAAACATTCCAAAAAAAAGTGTATGGTAAAAACATTCCTACTTTGTTAATGTTGCCAGTCCTTCTCACAACACTTGGAACAAAGAGGGCACCAGCGATTAGTGTTTCAGGATTCTTTTTTCCCATTCTTCCTGCAACACATCGTAAGGTTTGCAACGTACAAAGTCATTCATTGGGGCACATTTTTGGTTTCAAAATTGTTCACCACATTCCCCTACTGGGGACAGGTCAAAGAACTTGCAGGACAGGCACTCCATTCAACGTAGCTTTGCCTTGTAATCGTTTATGTGAAATTTGTTCAGAAATAGGAATAAATGCCAAGATTAACTCGAAAAAATATTACTTTTTTAATACTTTTTTGTCTTCTAACTCAAAACTCTTTGACACTTCTCCCAGCTCGATCAAAACCTCTTCATCACTTGGATTGTAATGCCTGGCTCACGTGACTGGAAATGCCTTTCTCAACATGAGTTTTAAAATAATTTTAAATAATCTTTCATTTAATTTTATATTAATCTTCTTTAGTTCTTTCACTTTTAGAATTTTGTTTTCTAACATATACTGCTCCAAAAATAAAGGAACACTTAAACGCACAATAAACTCCAAGTGTTCCCTTTATTTTTTGGAAGCAGTATATATTCAAACACACATTCTAAGTACTGTACCATCGTGACACGCATAAAATAGCCTGGAGAGCAGTGGCCTGGTAATCAGCATTTTCTGTGGAATCTGTCAAACACTATTGGGAGGGTAACAATGGTCTTGAATCTCCTCCATTTGTATAACTGTGAATTGGTGGAGTCCTAATTCTTTCAGGCCTGATAATCACAACAACTCTTTTCTCCGTTGTTTGGACATGATGCACTTACATGTTATGAAGATCAGACTTTGATAGATCGGTTCCTTAAATAAAACAGGTGCCCACTCACACCTGATTGGTTCTTCATTGACTACTTTTAGTAACTTGTTGACCACATTAGGTTTGTATTATGCAGGACTTGTGGATAATTAACTTAAGGTAATGGACTCTGAACAAGAAGGTTCAGGGTTCAAAACCTACCTCTTGCCAAGCTTCCTGGAGTAAGGACTGCGGGTCCTTACCCCACAATTGCTTGAATTGTAAGATTGCATCAATTCCTCTGGATAAGGACATTTTCTAAAAGGAAAAAATGTAAATACAGAAATTTCACGTCTGTACAGAGGTGTGTGTATTTCTAAACTGTCTGCAGTCAATTTCACTTGTCACAGGTATACTTCAGTCAAGAGAATAAGATAATTAAAGCAAACAGTATGCACATCTCTTTAGATTAGCACCCTGTTTAGGGTTGGTTCTTGCCCTGAGCCCTGTGCATCCTGTTAGGCACTCTGGCTCCCTGTAACCCTGAATAAGTAAATATGAAAATGAATGAATGAAAGGATGCACCTAATGTCAATTTTTTCTATAATTTACAAAAACATCTAGAAAAACTTTTATGGGTTTGAGTGTAATGGGGAAAATAGTAGTTTTTAAACTAAGTATGCAAAAAAGAAACAGGGTCCAATTACCTGTTGCATTCAATGTATTCTGTACCAGTGACTTGCAAGGAGTGGATGGCAGAATAGAATACCAGCCACTGTTTCTGTCAGTCATTCTTCTGTCACTCTGCACCAGTATATAATAAACTGAAAAACGTTTTCATGGCAAACTTCCCCTCCTAAATTGGTATTAGTTCAGCAGCTCGAGTGACTACTTCAGTGCTTGTGAAATATTGATACATGCATATTTGTCTTCATTTTTAATATCTGTGTGACACATTGTTCCTGGGGAAGGAACAGTTGCGTAAACACATCAGCCAGCCTGCTTCCTGAGTGTGGCTTTCACAAAAAACACACAAACTCCAGTTGCATCATGTCAAGCAAATGCTATCTATAGGTGCATATTTCCAACAAAACTAGAAACTCTTTTTTTCCCAAATTGACTAAGGCTGCAGGGCCCATGTGTAGCCACAGAGACCATGAAACCCTGTGATTTGTATTCTGAAATTTTGTCAGTTCTATTAGAGAGAATAGGTTTTGTCAACATGGGAGTCAGAGAACTCTAGAGAAATAAAGCTTTGCAGAGCACATAATGACTGTGGCTGTCCCAATGGATCCAACAACCTGTGTTATTATAGTGTGCTTAAATAACCATTTATTCTTTAATTAACCTTCAACATCATATACAAAGATGAGGTGCTGGAAAGGATTTGCAGGCTCAAACTTTGCAAATGTTTGCCCTACTGTCAGGAGACTGTGGGTTTGAATTCCATCAATGCCACATTGACCAGAAATAAACTGACCGTACTCTCTGGAGGTAGGATACAGTGTTTCCCACTGGTCTGAAATATGTAGTGGTGGTAGCTGGCAGAAAAATGTTATACTACATGTGTGACCAATAATACAACAGTTTGATTTGTTGAATATTTCTGATCATTTCACATGATATATTTCATAGGTTCAGCCAGGGCAACTTTGTGCATGTTGTGCAATGGTGAAATTGCTGAACACAGTTTTCTGTGTCGTAGCTACCATACCATAGTGTACTTTCCTTCATGGAATTCGAAGCTACAGTACTACTAAAGAGAACAGTTTCACAATAATGAGATAATTACTTGCTTTAACTGGTCCATGTGTCTATATTTTCAAGGTTCTAAATCTTTATATATATATACAGGGGGTCCTCAACTTACGACGCTGATCTGTTCCTACGTTGCGTCGTAAACCGATTTTCGGTGTAAGTCGGAACATACGTACATACTGTACGTACATAACGTATATAAACATGTTTGTTTGGCAATTGTCAGTAGACCCTTTTCACAAAAGCAGAATGAACAGCTACAGGAGGGGTATAATGATGGACATGGGCATTAGTTATGCATGACTCAACTTAAATGCTGATGTTAAAATCTCTCCTATGAGAGAAATAAAACGTCAGTAGTCTGGAACAGACCCAGGAGAAAGATAACATAATATTCTGCAATGGCTTGGGCCTACAAAGTTCTTTTTGAACAAACATTATTCCTGGAGCAATGACCCTTAGACAGAAACAAAAAAGTGCAGAAGTCATGCATGGCATTTCACCACATACTGTATTAGCTATCAGGCATGGTGATAAAAGATATCATAAGAGAATGATGTATGATTTACAGATCGAGTTTTGTTGTCTTTTGAAATAAAACCACAAAACTGAAAGTGAGTGTACCTTTTCCGGTATGTCCAGTGTATGTTCTTTTGGTGCAATGAACCAATAAAGATCCATAAGTAACTTCTGAAAATCAGATTATGATCTGGATTATGAGTGTGCATGTACACATGGTCAATTGTACAAAATTGGAACAAGTTAACAAATCAATTGAACAAATAAAAACAAATCATAAGCGATAATTAGTTGTGTGGAGAGAGCTAGGGCTGGGCGGTATGGCCAAATATTTGTATCACGGTATTTTTAAGGATTCTACCACTTTCACAGTATATCACGGTATTTCTGTCCCGGGGGGATTGTTTGGAGGATAACAGGCTTTTCTATAGGTGTAGCTTACTCTACTGTCAGGAGTAAATAGAATATATACAGTGGGGCAAAAAAGTATTTAGTCAGCCACTGATTGTGTAAGTTCTCCTACTTAGAAAGATGAGAGATTTCTGTAATTTTTATCATAGGTACACTTCAACTATGAGAGACAAAATGAGAAAAAAAAATCCAGGAAATTACATTTAGGATTTTTAAAGAATTTAATTGTAAATTATGATGGAAAATAAGTATTTGGTCAATAACAAAAGTTCAACTGAATACTTTGTAACATAACCTTTGTTGGCAATGACAGAGGCCAAATGTTTTCTGTAAGTCACCAGGTTTGCACACACTGTAGCTGGTCCATTCCTCCATGCAGATCTCCTCTAGAGCAGTGATGTTTTGGGGCTGTCGCTGGCAATATGGACTTTTCAACCCATCACAAATTTTATATGGGGTTGAGTCTGGAGACTGCTAGGCCACTCCAGGACCTTGAAATGCTTTTACGAAGTCCCACTCGTCATTGCCCGAGCGGTGTGTTTTGGATCATTGTCTGTGGAAGACCCAGCCACATCCATCTTCAATGCTCCACTGAGGAAGGAGGTTTTGGCGTAAAATCTTTCAAAATACATGGCCCCGTTAATTCTTCCCTGAAACGGATCAGTGTACCTGTTCCCTTTGCAGAGAACAGCCCCAAAGCATGATGTTTCCACCCCATCCGTACAAAGGTGTTTTGGATGCAAAATCAGCGTCTCTTCCTCCAAACACGTACGAGTTTGAGTTTTATCGAAAAGTGGTCCCAGTGGCGTAGTGTGTTACTGATGGTGAGGCCTTGTACTTGCGTCCAGCTCCCCTGCAGTCAGTCATCAGGTCCCTCCATGTAGTTCTGGGATTGTGCTCAACTTCTATGTCATTTTGACTCCATGGGATGAGATCTGGCGTGGGCCCCAGATGGGGAGATATCAATGGCTGTATGCTTCCATTTTGTACAATTGCTCCCCCAGTTGATTTATTCACACCAACCTGCTGCCTATTGTGATTCAATCTTATCAGCTGGGCAGGTCTACAATTTTCTTCCTGTGACTTGACAAGCGCTTTCGTTCTTGCGTCATGGTTGAGTTTGGAGTCTGACTGTTGAGGCTGTGGACAGGGGTCTTTTATACAGATAACGAGGGTCAAAACAGGTGCATTAACAGGTATGAGTGGAGGACAGAAGAACTTCTTAAATAAGAAGTTACAGGTCTGTGAGAGCCAGAAATCTTGCTTGTTTGTGGGTGACCAAATACTTATTTTCCACCATGATTTACATTTAAATTCTTTTAAAATGTTGTAATGAGTTAATCATTACTCTGAATCAGTCTCAAAAGTTACTGCATTCATGGTTCTTCTTTTGCATCACCAATCTTGCTTTATAATAGAGTTCTGTGTTCTGTTTTTTAATCTGATGGAGCCTTTCCCAGCTGTTAACAGACTGTTATAAACATGTATGTGATGTGATGTATGTTATGCTACCTGGCTAGCGAGCTTTACCCAGCATGCTGTTCGGTGATGTAGTTCTACTCAGAGCTCAGCAGCACTCATAGCGGCGAAAAATATTATATAATTTGCTGCCTTTTTCTTAGAGCTGTGTTTCTGTTTTATATGGAGTTATATAAAAAATGCATACCATACGGGAAATTAACCGGTATACCGTCCAGCCCTAGCGAGAGCATACCACATGCATGCATAGCTTACAGTAATGGTAAATTCATTATATTGCACCAACTTATTTAGCTTTTACATACAATACATGGGTTCACATCAGGAATAGTAAAAAAAAACACCAAGCTTACCTTTCATTTTGTGTTTTTCTCTGTAATTTTATTAACAGCTTAACTATACTTGTGGAGGCTGTAAATTAGTTGTTTGCAGATTGTTCTTTCAGATGGAAAACAAAATAAAAAATGTTGAGTTTCCAAATTTATTTTTTACCCTTTTTTTTTTCTTTCAAAAAATTAAATTCTATAATTTTCTATGCTGTTAAAGAAAGTAACATAGTGAATAAATGAGCACTTTCCAGAAACAAAAATGCAGGACTTTGGTGGCATAGAGCTCAGTGCATGATTAAACAAATCTAACAACCAGGTGCTACTGATGACTAATGACATTATGTGCCGATTCTTCTATACTGATACAAACAGCTGCTCAGAGGTAATAAAGCTGGGTGACGCTCCTAAATTGGTAAGACTGTGGTAGTTTGTACTGTAGTAGTTTTAATATTTAAATGCTACTTCATATACAGTGGGGTAAAAAGTATTTAGTCAGCCACTGATTGTGTAAGTTCTCCTACTTAGAAAGACGAGAGAGGTCTGTAATTTTCATCATAGGTACACCTCAACTATGAGAGAAAAAATGAGAAAAAAAATCATAGAGAATCACATTGTAGGATTTTTAAAGAATTTAATCGTAAATCATGGTAGAAAATAAGTATTTGGTCATCCACAAACAAGCAAGATTTTTGGCTCTCACAGACCTATCTTTAGGAAACTCTTCTGTCCTCCACTCATTACCTGTATTAATGACACCTGTTTGGCATTGTTATCTGTATAAAAGACACCTGTCCACAGCCTCAAACAGTCAGACTCCAAATTCAACCATGGCCAAGACCATAGAGCTGTCGAAGGACACCAGGACGAAAATTGGAGATCTGCACCAGGCTGGGAAGAGTGAATCTACAATAGGCAAGCAGGTTGGTGTGAAAAACATCAACTGTGGGAGCAATTGTAAGAAAATGGAAGACATGCAAGACCATTGATAATCTCCCTTGATCTGGAGCCCAAAGATCTCATCCTGTGGGGTCAAAATGATCATGAGAATGGTGAGCAAAAATCCCAGAACTACACAGAGGGACTTGATGAATGACCTGCAGAGAGCTGGGCCCACGTTTACAAGGCTACCATCAGTAACACACTATACTGTGGGCCAATATTTGAAAAAAAAACAATCATTTATGAATGATAATACTGAAACACTCGTTCAGATGAGTCAGTGAGTTCTTTTACTGTTGCCCTAGGCTTGATCAATTTGGGATTGGCTGTAGATAGAAGATAATCTAAAATTGTGATGTTGCTTTGAGACAATGCTCCATTGTAATAATCATTAATAATAATTAGTAGTTATATAAGTTAATTGAGAGTAAAGAAAACCAGAATAGGTTTAGGACTCAAGATATTTCTGCAATTTTGGATAGTTTGTTTTTCTTTCATTGGTACATACAGTCTGCTGGCACCTTCCAGCATGATGAGGTGTATATAATTTCTGGCAGACACAAAATGTTCAGCATTCAGTCTTGGTTGGCAGTAGCTCCTTGTAGTTGGCATGGTATGTCAGTGTTGTTGGGACACTGCTGCACCAGGCTCTGATACATTGTTGCCTTCATCAGCCTAGAAAGGTCAGCTTGGCAGAATGTCATCAAAGCCAGTGAGCATTTAGCAGCACTCCAGTGTCCATAAATACATCTGTACCCACCAGCAAATAGACCAAGAAGTTGTTAGGCACCTGTTATTTCTCTTGATTTCTGTAAACTTAGAGATATATACAATCCCCTCCACAATTATTGGTACCCCTGGTAAAATCACCTTTTGGTAAATTAGTTTAATCTCACACTGAAAGGAATATAAAATTCATCCTTAAATTGAAGTAAATTCTCCAGCATGGGAAAGACAAGATAACACATTTCAAATAAGAATAAAGTGTGTTGATTTTCACTAGTCAGGCAATGACTAAAAAATACTTGCTACTTTAAATGCCCATATCTAAGTTAAGAGGAATAATTAAAAAGTTACCATCAGCTACAACTTTGATAAACTTGCCTAGACAGTTACCCAAGTCATTTTTCCCTGTGCACAATGATGCGAATGGGTGGCATGGTGACTCAGTGGGTAGCACTGTGGGTTTATTCCAGGTACTCCGGTTTCCTCCCACAGTCCAAAGACATGCGTGTTCAGTTAATTGATTGCACTAAATTGTCATTGACTTGAGTGTAATAAAAATGACTAGTCTTGATGTAACCTTGTGTATAGATGTAACCTTGTGTGTATTGCTGAAATGGACACTGATGCTGATAGCGATGTTAAATAAGTCAAATAAAGAAACAAACAACAATGAGAATAGTAAGAGAGGCAAAAAAATAACCAAGGATTTTTTTTGAGGAGTTGCAGAAAAAGCATCTTCGAGTCACCAGGTCTCCAAAATTGCCATCAGACACCACATCCATGCCAACATGTTATTTGGAAGACTTGCCAAGAAAATGTCTGTCTTGTCACTTTCCTGTTAAAAACAAACATAAGTGCCTAGAGTTTGGTAAATGCTACTGGGACTCTGACTTCTATGGTCAGATGAAACAAAAATGAGCTTTTTGTAACAAACACTCAAGGTGGGTTTGGCATAAAAAGAAGAACTACTGCATTTACAGCATTTAGTGGACACCCTTATCCAGAGCAACTTACAGTTGATACAGTCTTACAATCCAAGCAATTGTGACTTAAGGGCCTTTCTCATGGACCCAAAAGTGACAGATTGGCAAAGGTGGGATTTGAATCCGGGACCTTTTGGTCCATAGTCCAGTACCTTAACTGCTAGGCTCCCACAGTCCCACAGACTACTACACTGAAAAGAACCTGATGCCCACTGTTGCGTATGGTATAGTGGAGGGCCTGTGATGTTGTGGTCCTGTTTCTCCTCCAAAGGCCCTGGGAACAACACAAAATGATTCACTGAACACACAATCAAGCTTCTGCCATGATCATCTCTGTTATTGGCAAAGGTATCAGTAACAGCAGCATGTGTTGTCTTAAAATCAATTGTTTCTTGATGAGGGATTTTGGCCTGGCTTGGCCTGGAAGAGTGGGTTCCTTTCCCCCTTCCTTTATGACTCTCCCTATTTATCTCTCACTTTTCTTCCTGCGAATTTGCTGCCATGTTGTTTAGTTTGGAATCCAGTCCATTCTGGTGTAGTGTCAGTACAAACACTTTCATATTTGTTTTGTGTGAAGTTAATCTGGATCTCATGGGATGCTGAGACTAAAGAGAGGGTGGAAGAAAGAGAGAGATGGTTTCAGATAGGTGACCACACCTATCTGAAACCATCTCTCTCTTTCTTCCACCCTCTCTGGATTCAGTTGCCAGACACCACTAAATCCAGACATTGTCACACACTCTGGTGAGTGTGTGACAATGTCTGGATTTAGTGGTGTCTGGCAACTGTTTCTCTCAGGGTGAGTGGTTCACCTCCAGCCAAGGAAGAGGCAGTGGCTGCTGCTTAATATTGCCATGACAACTCATTTCTCTTCTCTGGTCCACTGGGACACCCCTTACTGCCAAATTTCCAGAACAGACTTCTGATACTTCTGAAACACCAGCTCTAGCCCTAAATGGAATAAGTTAGGGTATTATAGGCCTGCTTTTTGAATTCCCATTTGACTGCAGTAGAGCCAGTGTAGTTTGCCATGGTGATGTCTCAGTAATGCAATAGCACTGACATTGTTTGACTTAACTATGGTTGCCATCTTTGTGAGGTAGGCTGTCATTGGGAATGGAGACAAATGTTATAGTGGCTCTTAGGAAGTGATGTGTGATGTATGGCCATGTGGTGTACACACTTCATAAGGCCAGTGTATCAGTTGTGAGTCCTCCAAATATTAAACAGTGTATTAACAAGAGAGGTGAGGCCATCTAAAGATAAAAGCTTCCCTATATATTTTTAGGTTAGGGCATATTCTGTTCCTAACTTATCATCAACTGGCTAGAGTGCCATTACTGCCAAACAGTAGCCCAGCATGTATACTAAAGTAAAGTTGAGTATACATACATATGCGTGTGTATACAGTGGGGCAAAAAAGTATTTGGTCAGCCACTGATTGTGCAAGTTCTCATACTTAGAAAGATGAGAGAGGTCTGTAATTTTCATCATAGGTACACTTCAACTATGAGAGACAAAATGAGAAAAAATAAATCCAGGAAATCACATTTTTAAAGAATTTAATTGTAAATCATGTTGGAAAATAAGTATTTGGCCACCCACAAACAAGCAAGATTTCTGGCTCTCACAGACCTGTAACTTTTTATTTAAGAAGCTCTTCTGTCCTCCACTCGTTACCTGTATTAATGGCACCTGTTTGACTTCGTTAGCTGTATAATAGAAACCTGTCCACAGCCTCAAACAGTCAGACTCCAAAGTCAACCATAGCCAAGACCATAGAGCTGTTGAAGGACACCAGGAAGAAAATTGTAGACCTGCACCAGGCTGGGAAGAGTGAATCTACAATATGCAAGCAGGTTGGTGTGAAAAAAATCAACTGTGGGAGCAATTGTAAGACATACAAGACCTTTGATAATATCCCTCGATCTGAGGCTCCACGCAAGATCTCATCCCATGGGGTCAAAATGATCATGAGAACAGTGAGCAAAAATCCCAGAACTACATGGAGGGACCTGATGAATGACCTGCAGGGAGCTGGGACCAAAGTAAGAAAGCTACCATCAGTAACACACTACGCCGAGAGGGACTCGAATTCAGCAGTGCCAGGCGTGTCCCCCTGCTTAAGCCAGTACATGTCCAGGCCCGTCTGAAGTTTGCCAGAGAGCATATGGATGATCCAGAAGAAGATTGGGAGAATATCATGTGGTCAGAGGAAATTAAAATAAAACTTTTTGGTCAAATCTCAACTCCCCGTGTTTGGAGGAAGAAGAATGCTGAGTTGTGCCATACCTACTGTGAAGCATGGGGGTGAAAACATCATGCTTTGGGACTGTTTTTCCGCAAAGGGGACAGGACGACTGATCCGTGTTCAGGGAAGAATGAACGGGGCCATGTATCGTGAGACTTTAAGCCAAAATCTCCTTCCATCAGTGAGAGCAGTGAATATGGAACATGGCTGGGTCTTCCAGCATGACAATGATCCCAAACACACCGCTCGGGCAATGAAGGAGTGGCTCCGTAAAAAGCATTTCAAAGTCCTGGAGTGGCCTAGCCAGTCTCCAGACCTCAACCCCAGAGAAAATTTATGGAGGGAGTTGAAAGTCCGTGTTGCCCCAAAACATCACTGCTCTAGAGGAGAACACCGCTCGGGCAATGAAGGAGTGGCTCCGTAAAAAGCATTTCAAAGTCCTGGAGTGGCCTAGCCAGTCTCCAGACCTCAACCCCAGAGAAAATTTATGGAGGGAGTTGAAAGTCCGTGTTGCCCCAAAACATCACTGCTCTAGAGGAGATCTGCATGGAGGAATGGGCCAAAATACCAGCTACAGTGTGTGCAAACCTGGTGAAGACTTACAGGAAACATTTGGCCTTTGTCATTGCTAACAAATGTTATGTTACAAAGTATTGAGTTGAACCAAATTTATTGACCAAATACAATTAAATTCTTTAAAAATCCTACAACGTGATTTTCTGTGTGTGTGTGTGTGTGTGTGTACACTGACTATACACTATTTGGGATCATTCTCATCACTGCAGTAATGCTGATGTGGTGTAATACTGGTGGTGTGTTAGTGTGTGTTGCACTGATACGTGATTGTGGCACCTGCTGGTGCTTGTCGGTAGATCAAGTGATCCTCTCTACTGGTGGTCTGTCCATATGTCTTCACAGAGCAACTTCTCCCAACACGTCCTAACAGCTAGTTCAGAATTGCCTAGATGGCAGGCAGTTTGTTGAGATCTTGCTACTCTCTGTACAAAATGATGTACAAGAAGATAATCTAAATTTGTAAAGCTGTTTGATACAATGCTTTATTGTAATAAGCACTATATAAATAAATCTGACTTGACTTGACTAATCACATAAAATCTGATTCAAAATGAATCTGTCACACCCACAGCAATAAAATGTACAAAAGTCACTACTAAATCACTGACAAGCAGGGCTGCCATGCATAATGATCAGAGCTGGAACAAAATAATTTTAAAAGATCCTCTAATCCACACATGCATTAACACAACCTCGCATAACATACACATCTGTAACACACACTCAAACTGCAATTCTAAAACAATCCCAAAATATTTCAATATTACACATGTATTCAGTCATCTGTCTTAAACCATGTCTAATGTGTTCATACCTGCAGTCATCTTCCTATTTACTTTTTACTTTCCATACTTCAGACTTTCATTGTAGTCATATGTGAGAACTTATTTATTATTTTCATACAAGTCCATATTGGCACATGGTAGATTGTATATAGCATTTATGAGCTTCAATTTACTATTAACAACCTCACCTTCAAATACAGTAAGTGGAAGGGTGAAGATGTACAGTAATGGATGAAACTTCTAATCCTAAACAATCACGTACTTTGCCAATCACACATATGTAATATTGGATAATTTTCCTCAGTACATAACGGCCAAGTATAATATTTTTGTCTTAACTCATTAATTGGGTTCTCTTGATGTACTTATAGGCCTTTTATGAAAATCTGTGTTTTGGTCATATTTATGTAGAAATATAGAAGATTCTGAATGTTTCGCGAACTTGATATCCTTGATATTAACTGCTGTTTGTACTTCATCTCTGTCTGACCCTTTGGATTTACTTCACTGGTTCTGCGCTCTCTGTTTATTGGACTCTGGAATGTTGCACTACACAGATTCTCACTATTATTAGCCTGTTTTGATTGATTTGAACTTGAATTTGAACCTGCCACACACTTTGTTTTTGGTGAACATACCAGTAAGTCATTGATGCACAAAATAAATGTAATAGTAAGCTATTCTACCATGTACTACCATTTTATATAATTAATAAAGTGACATTGTAGAAAAATAATTTTGGTACACTAAAGAACTGTGGACTATGTACTCCGTTTGAGGATGCCACACTTTTTGTCTCATCACTAGTCAGCCTCACTTCACAGTTATCATCTTGGTATTAGAGGAATTTTTGCTCATTCCTCCATACAGAACAGTTTCAAATTCTGGTATTTTTTGGGCTTCCTCACATGAAATGCTCACGTCAGTTCCTTCCAGAACAATCCTGTTAGTATAAGGTCAGGACTTTGACTTGGCCATTTCAAAACATTTACTTTATTCTTCTTTAACCGTTTCAGTCCTGGAGTCACGCTAACTGTTGTCACAAAAGCCTGCACCTGTTTTTAAATTATTTCCAATATTTTTTTATCAAATGGAATCATATTGAAAATTGCACTTGAAAATATTATTTGAAAGCTGAAAACTGAAGTACTGAAATATTTTGATCGTCCAGAAAGACTTTGGAGGAAAAAAATCTATTATTGAAATACATTCAGGTACTGAAAGTGTTAACCATTCTTTGGTAGAACAACTTTGTATTCTTAATGTCGTTGTCTTTCTGCATGCCTCACTTTCTCTTGAGATTCAGTTCATGGACACATTTTCCTGTAGAATTTGCTGGTGTAAATGGTAAATAAAAAGTAGTATGTATTTGTTTATATGTTTATTTAATGTCGTATCAGTATAGATGGCTATTCATGACAGGAGAAATGTTACATCAATACTGGTCAGACACATCCGCACTTGGCCAATTTACTGCGACCTAACGCATGTCTTTGGAATGTGGGAGGAAACCAGGGTCTGAATTCATAAAGATTCTTAGCACTAAGATTAGCTCCTTGTGACAAAATTCTAAGCAGAAGTGTACATCCTAGTCGAGATAAAAATTATTCATAAAGCTCCCTATCCCTAAAAGAGTTCCTAATGTGAAAACTGTTTGGAGTATAGAGAAGGAATTTTAGGAGGCTTATGAGTTCTCTTAAGCAGAGGAGAAAAATCCGGAAAGATGACGAGGCAGAAGAAGTGTTCTCCAAAAACTGAATAACAGTGAGGTAATAACATGCTACCAATTAGATGCGGGAATAATGTTTGTGGTTGACCTTATTAAGGATGTATTCACATGCTGTATCCAGCACAATAATGCCATAACACCTGAAATTAATACGTACGAAACAACCCCACCACTTAAATAGACACGGCAGCAACCAAAATAATTGAAAAGTGCGGAACCAAATTTCCTCCAGTTCATAGGCTATCCTGTAGATTACGTACGTTACAAAAATGACCAGCTTGGTAAATACACTGTCAAAAAGATGAAGCAAATAATCAAATAATTATCAAAGGCTTATAATAGGCTATACAGTATTTCCCTTATAAAGCTTGCATTTGTGTGAGTGTGTTTCTGTGTGTGAGAGAGACAAAGACAGAGCGAGTGAGAGTGAGTGATGGGGGTGGCACCCAATCACAATATTCAAAAGAATGAGTCATACCTAGCAACCGGGTCAACTCCACCTCCTCAATGAGATAAAAGTTTTTGGCTTCTCCTTGCTCAGAGTTGGTCTCAGATTGCTTCTGAATCACTCTTAAGCTAAAAGTGTGGACAGAGAATGGTCATAGGAGACTCTTGAGTTTGTATTCAGTAAACCATTTCGTATTGCTCTGGATATATGTTTTGCTTTGGACAAGATCCAGTGATGACCCTCACTCACGCACTTTCTTATACGCTTAATCCTGATCAGGGTAGTGGGAGTGCTGGTGCCCAGCTCACACACAGGCATAATCAATTAGCCTAAAGCATGTCTTTGGACGGAAATCAGACCACCCAGAGTAAACTTACATGGGCACAGGGGAAGACATGCAGACTCCACACAGAAAGGACCCAGGCTGGTCCACCTGGTATCGAACCCAGGACCTAATCATTGACAGTGCTACCGACTGAGCCACCATGCTGCTCTTAGTGATGACCCATTTTTAGTGTTTTGGCAGAAGTGGACAGATTTTTGCGTTAAAGGGGACTTATTATGTACAAGACTTCTTCTGTGCAAGGATTTCCTGCACATACATTTGGGGTATCTGGAATGTGTTTCAGCCTACAAATTGGGGAATCTGACAACCCAGTCATGTTGTTTTGGGATGCCTAGTTCTGAAAAGCTATTCAGATTTGGCTCAGTGTTCTACATCACAAACCGGCTCATTAGAATAATCCCACCTCTTATCTGAGAAACTCCACTTGCTGCTTGAGAAGTATGAAATCTCGCATACCCTTGATCAGCTAGAATTTTGAGAAATCCAAGAGTAAAGCATGGGAGTTAAGCTGTTGTTGGCTGCACAGACACAGCAGAAATCGCTACATTTGCCCCTAGCCTCAGAGGACACAAGAGTGGAGGGAAGTTTATTTTTGGTGACAACATCCAAGCTGCAGTCTGCAAAATCCAGTGCTTCTGTGAGCCACTTTGTCTCTGACTGCTTTTCCAGCGTTGGTTTGTACAGTGCTGGACAGGCAAAAGTACCAACTGTCTGTGAAAGAATTGCGGATGAGGAAAGGTAAGTATTTCAGAAATAATTATGCTGTGTATTTGATGTACCATTTAGTACTAGCTAATGCTACCTGCTGAGGATATTCTAGTGGCAATTTTCTAGAGAGTTATTGCTAAAGGTTCCACATTGACGGTAATCACTATTAGTTTGTTGGTGGAATGTCTGTAAGGAAAAAAGAGAATGGGTGTGAATATCTAATTGATCTTCGCTACAAGGGCACATCTCACACCTATAGAACTGTATGTGCAGGCTTCTATACCAGGTTCTGTGAATTTATCGTACCTTGTCAAAATTTCCTACCATAGCATATACTGTGGTTTATCGATCAAGCTGTTGATAAATAATACATTATCTGTTATGCTTTTTCTGTATTATTCCTCCTTGGATATTTAATAAACTTAAGATAAGCCTATAATATTTACTTGGGCTGTTGTTCTTCAACGATAGGCAGGACATCTCAATGTGCCATTGTTCCTATTATAAACTACAGGTTGCATATCTTTATGTAAAACCATAAAATGTTAATGGAAAAGCTTTCTTGGAATGCTTCTTCTGAGAGTTTTTTGAGTTAATCTTATACGCATAGATTATATACAATGATTATGATCCGTGGGATGAATTCCCTAGCAATTTGAGCTATTTCTTCATTTGTGTACGCAGTTTCATTGCTTTTTGTGACAATGGGAAAATGCATGCATGAAATATTACTGCTTTTAGAGTTTAGGCAAGCACATCTGGACAGTTAGCTTCAGTATATCAGGTGGCCTTCCAGATGGACCCACCAGAGAGATGCACAGTTGGCATACAACTTTCTAACAAAACTCTTCAACATCACTTCAGAAGTATAGGTTTGTTGACCTACCATTACTTTATTTTATGATGTCATTCATTCTGTTTCTGTAGTTTTTAAGTTTTAAATGCTTCAACTCTTCAACTGTTCTCTTCACAGCTTCACAAGCATCCATTATGGTTACATTACAGTTGAAGAATTTAAAACTTAAAAACTATTTACTTAAAAAATATTTATCAACATAAAGAGACCATGGAAGAGACCTTGATTGGAACCGGAGGGGGTGAGCAGAATCCATTAGAAAGAGGCTGTCACTAGACAGTCAACATCCAGATCAAAATCCACAGACATGATGCGAGTTACTTAATATTTAACCTGAACATTTTAATAAGCAGTTGGATTAGATTCCTATACTTATTTTAGCTTTAGCAGTATGGAAGCTGATAATTTGTCAGTCAAATATTTGTTGTTCTAATAGAATGGCATTGTCCTGTCCTGTTCTGTCATATTTTGTCTATGAAAAGTGCCTATTGGAGCTATTTGAGGTGTTCCCTGTGTGTCAGCGGGTTTCAAACATGCAGACAAGAAGGATACGCACGTTCCTCGCTGTAGAACAGCAGTGCCGACATTATCAGTTCCCCAGAAAATGGAATAGTCAATCTAT
This sequence comes from Ancistrus triradiatus, assembly GCA_025084515.1. NCBI lineage: Eukaryota > Metazoa > Chordata > Actinopteri > Siluriformes > Loricariidae > Ancistrus > Ancistrus triradiatus. Next base: position 41,786 of record JAJAGP010001558.1, on the reverse strand, counting down.
TCTTGGAAGCACTCCTGCTGCAAACCTCCAGTTTCAGCTTCAGTACGCGCCACTGGTGCGTCCTTCTTTTAAAGTTTAAAAACTTTTAAAGGTAATCTATAAAGACTTACCTATGCGTTAAATAATTTTAATATAGCATGTCATGGCGCTAACTTTTAACCCTCCACAGAAATATTACTGACAAAAGAGAATAGTGTCAAACAGTTAAGTGATTATCCTGCCTCAGAGCTTTTGAGCAGTGCAATTGAAGATGTGCAACATGGCATCTTTTGAATGCATATCTCGATGCACATAGAGCCTGCAATCACGCACAGGTCGATGACGGCACAGGATGACATGTTAGCCAGAAGCAAAGCCATTTAAAACAGAACCAACTGTCAGAAAGTTTTATAAGCTTTTATTAAAGTTTCACAGCCTCAAAATGTAAAAACAAATGTCATACAAAAAAACATTTATTTGTTGGGGGACTATGGTGGCTTAGTGGTTAAGGTAGGCCTACTGGTCTATGGACAAGAAGGTCCAGGATTCAAATCCCACCTCTGCCATGCTGCCACTGTTGGGTCCTTGAGCAACGTCCTTAACCCACAAGTGCTTGGATTGTAAGATTGTATTAATTGTAAGTCAGTCTGGATAAGGGTGTCTGCTAACTGAGATGAATGTAAATTCACTGTTTTTAAATGACCTTCTTAATAAATTTACCTAATAATTAAAACAGAATAAATATGCAATATGATATAAATGATGGAAATCTAGTAAAACGTGCAACACTGCGACAGGACTACGGATTTACTGGACAGTTTTAGAGTGTATACTTAATCTTATTTTTTGTATAAGTATGCACTGTTTAATGTCCATTTAATCATTGTCCATTCACTTTAATGGCTAAGGTCTTCTTGTGAAAATACTCTTTATATTTATGTTACAGTATCCTAAGAAGACTATGTGACTATGGTAATGTCTGGTCAGCATCCATTTCAGGCAACGTCCTGTTTCACAGAATGTAATGCGAAAGTTAAACGGTGAATACAGTGGTGCTTGACAGCTTGTGAACCATTTAGAATTTTCTATTTCTGCATAAATATGACCTAAAACATCATCAGATTTTCAAACAAATCCTAAAAGTAGATCAAGAGAACCCAGTTAAACAAATGAGACAAAAATATTATACTTGGTCATTTATTTATTGAGTAAAATGATCCAATATTACATATTAGAGAGTGGCAAAAGTATGTGAACCTCTAGGATTAGCAGTTATTAGAAATCAGAATTTTAGAATTATCAGAAACTAGAATTTTATTTAAAGAACAGGGAAAAGTCTGCTCTTCACAACACACATTTGTGGAAGTGTATCATGGCACAAACAAAGGAGATTTCTGAGGACCTCAGAAAAAGAGTTGTTGATGTTCATCAGGCTGGAAAAGGTTACAAAACCATATCTAAAGAATTTGGACTCCACCAATCCACAGTCAGACAGATTGTGTACAAATGAAGGAAATTCAAGACCATTGCTACCCTCCCCAGAAGTGGTTGACCAACAAAGATCACTCCAAGAGCAAGGCATGAATAGTTGGCGAGGTCACAAAGGACCAAAGGGTAACTTCTAAGCAACTGAAGGCCCTCTCTCACATTGGCTAATGTTAATGTTCATGAGTTCATCATCAGAACAATACTGAACAACAATGGTGTGCATGGCAGTGTTTGCAAGGAGAAAGCCCCCCCCCCACTGCTCTCCAAATAGAACATTGCTGCTCATCTGCAGTTTGCTAAAGATCACGTGGAACAAGCCAGAAGGCTATTGGAAGAATGTTTTTGTGGATGGAAAGAATGGATAAAGGAGAATAAGGGTAATGTTTTGGGAATGACCAAGTCAAAGTTCGTGACCTTAATCCAATTGAAATGTTGTGGAAGGACCTGTAGCGAGCAGTTAATGTGAGGAAACCCACCAACATCCCAGAGCTGAAGCTGTTCTGTATGGAGGAATGGGCTAAAATTCCTCCAAGCAGGACTGATCAACAGTTACAGGAAATGTTTAGTTGCAGTTATTGATCCACAGGGGGGTCACAATAGATAATGAAAGCAAAGGTTCACATACTTTTGCCACTCACTAATATGCAGTATTGGATAATTTTTCCTCAATAAATAAATGACCACGTATAATATTTTTGTCTCATTTGTTTAACTGGGTTCTTTTGATCTACTTTTCAGACTTGTGTGAAAATCAGATGATGTTTTAGGTCATATTGTTAACGCAGAAATATAGACAATTCTAAATGGTTCACAAGAACTTTCAAGTAACCACTGTAACTTGTCCCTGGGGAACTGTTGTAGCTTTTAGGTGGTTTAAGGAGGTACTGGACCAGAAAGGTCCAAGGGTTCAAAGTCCCAGCCTCCTGCCCAGCCTGCCCACTGTTTTGGGGTCCGTGAGAGCAGACCCCTGTAACCCACAATTGCCTGGATTGTGTATGTGTAGACTGTTACCAATTTGTAATGTCGCTCTGGGAGTAAGGGCGTCTGCCCCCCACTGTACCTGTATTACAGTTTACGTAGGTGAACTGTTGAACCTCATCTCTAAGCTGGTTTTCCAGGACATTTGTAGTGTTTTCCTTTTTCTAGTATGGCAAACGTTTAATAACCAACTGTCACAAATGCTTATTGTTTTTTTGGTAAACAATATATTTCATTATAATTTTTGCATATTGATAAACAATGAGCATGTTTTAACTGAGTGGTACATTGAATAACTATGTTTTCAAGTGTTGTGCTGTATATGCTGTAGAAATCTTTCTGTCAATAAAACCTAAGTTTAAAATAAAAACTGCTTTGCTGTGCTTTCAGTATTTGGTATGGAATGTTTTGATCAAGTGTCGAAACAGGCAAGATGAACAGTAAGGAATGTAAGACAAAGGGAAATAGTACATTTGTATTTTTCTTTGTTACTCATATTTGTATTACAATGATAACTGACAATTTATATGCATAAAAACCTTTCTGGTCTATTAAACGTACATGTAAAGGCCCGTAGTCTGGTATATAGATGTTGAATGCATTCTGTAGTGAGAACACATGTAGGTTACAGGTGAATATGCATTACTTTCCAGTTTATGAGGTGTTTGGGAGAATATGCTGCACTCCATGCTTGGTCCAATGACAAATACTGTTGTTAAGAACACTTACTGGCTGTTACAAACAACATTTGAAGCTTAAGTTTTAAATATTGTAATGGGAATAAGTTAATGATGTCTATGTTAATAGCATTAATTTAACTGCCAGATATCTTAGCTTTTCAAAAACAAGCACATACCTACATATGCACTAGCAGTGCATATAGACTGTGGTGAACTTATCCAACATACAAACATTTAAAAGAACTGACAAAGTTAATACCTAACCAATCAGAAATGCCCTATTTGTGTCCTTGAATCTCCCAAACTTTTACAGAAGCCTCTTATTGATCAGGGTCTGAATCTTGTTCAAACATATATAGTTACACTTCCGTAATTTTTTTTAGGAAGCTATATTTTCTGGAATCTTTCCTCCAGGTTCACACTCAGGTTCACACTGTTCGTGTAACACAAAGCAACATTCGTGTTGTCACACCTCATAGTGGAAGAGAGTGGGGTGAGCAGTGGCTCATTAGCATTTAAAGCAACAGGCACTCATACAGACCATTTTAAAAAGTGCTGTTTAAACAGGATAAAAAGGTGTCTGTGGTGTTGGATAATCTGTGATATTTTGTCCAAAGCATGTCAAAGACATTTCATTAAGACTCCAGGAACTGCGTAAACTTAACTTGTGGTTAAGGACTATAACCTGTCAGTTCAACAATATCATAGCACATGATGCCTTATAATGAGGTTTGTAAGACCTGCAGAGGAAAAACAGCCCCACGACATCACAGAGCCACCAGCATATTTAACAGTGGGCAACAGTGTAGTCATACTCCTTTTTGCCAAACTTTATTGTTGTTGCCAAAAGCCCAACAAGGTTTTTGCTTCACCTGACCACAGTACACAGTCCCAGTCAGAGTGCCAGCAGCATTTAGCAAACTCCAAGTGTTTTTGTTAATGGTTAGATGACAGGAAAATATTTTCCTGGCAAGCCTTCCAAATAATCTGTTGGCATGGGTGCCAGGCCAGCTTGTGTTACACTCTCACTCCCACTGTCGTTGGTCAGAGGCGGTGGTGTGGTGCTGCTGGCTTGAACTGTTGCTTAGAAATCTTCCAAGGAAGAATGAGCACAGCAATATGAGCACCTGCCACCGCCTAGTGGTGGGGGGAGTACAATGCACCCCCTTACAAAAATATACTTTTAAACAACAAACATATGCAAAGACATGAATACAGATGGGGAACAAGCTGTCCGTGGCTTTGTATGACTACTTCAGACAAAACATTTAAATAGCAGACGATGTGATCAAGGAAATGTGGAACAGGTGAGATTACTCAATAAAAAGGCGGTTAATAGTCATTGTAGGTGTGGTCAGGAGTGTATGAAGAAGGCTGGGATGGAATCCCATTCACTGGAAATGGAAGTGAAGACATTATATACCCATTATATATGTTATATAACATTATATATGTGTGATCACTGTTCATGTGAGGTATCAGTTTTCATTTATTATTACATGTCATTAAAAAACAAAAATGAAATTGCAAATACTACAATGAAACATTTTGGCTTTGGTTTTTGGTGTTTTCTAAATTTTGGTTATAGAAAAGAATATTTATTTTGTATCATAACTCGTTAGAATGATTATACAAAAGCAATGGTTAAATAAAAGCAAACAACACAAGAATGCAGCAAGTGAAGAACAACAAAATATTTATTATTGCATAACTTGGGCCCTGATTTCAGTTATTGTGATATTCTGCATAATATTGTCCCAAGGCTAGTATACAGAGTAATGTGAAACTTTTAGAAGTTTCTATATTTCTATATAAATATGATTTTTTTCACACAAGTCCTAAACGTAGACAAAGAAAACCCAAGTTAACAAATCAGACAAAATTATTACATGTGGTCTTTTATTTATTGTGGCCAGCGATCCAATATTACATATACAGTATGTGAGTTGCCAAAGTATATGAACAACTATAATTAGCAGTTAATTTGAAGGTGAAATTAGTTAGGTGTTGTAAATCACTGAGATGACAATTAGGCGTGTGTTCTGTCCACTGTTGTATGTAAAATACAGGGTACTTTCAAAAACTGATCTTCACAACACATTTTTGTAACGGTCTCAAAAAGATCACAAAACATTTCTAAGGATTTTTGTGAGTGATTGAAAATCACTCCACGAGCAAAATATTTAATGTCAACAATGTCACAAAGGAACACTGGGTAACTTCTATATAAATAAATGCCTCTCTCACACTGGCTAATGTTAATGTTCATGAGTCCACCACCAGAAGAACCCTGAATAACAGTGGTGTGCATGACAGGGTTGCAAGGAGAAAACCACTACATTACAAAAAGAACATTGCTGCTCATTCTGTGGTATGTTGACAATCAATAAGGCTACTGGAAAAATGGTCTGCAGACCAAAATTTAATTTCTTGGTTTAAATGAGAAGTGGCATGTTTAGAGAAAGAAAAACACAGCTTCCCAACATAAGAACCTAATCCTATCTGTGAAACATGGTGGTGGCTGTATCAGGGCTTATGTCTGTTTCATTGCATGTGGGCCAGTACAGCATGCCATAATTGATGAAGCATTACTTACAGATTTATACCAACAAATTCTAAAGGAAAATATGATGGCATCTGTCTTCGGACTAAAAAAAGTTTTAGATTGGCCAAGTCAATGTCCTGACCTTAATCCAGTAGACATGTTGTGGAAGCAGTTCAAGTGAAAATACATCAAATTCTCAGAGATGAATTGCCTCATATTTCTCCAAGCCAATGTGCAGGCCTAATCAACAGAAATTGGTTCATATATGCTACTCACAGATAAGTAATATTGGATAATTTTCCTCAATAAATAATGGACCAAGTATAATAATTTTGCCTCATTTGTTTATTTGGCTCCTATTTTTCTACTTTTAGGACTTGTCTGAAAATCAGATTATGTTCTATGTTCTATATTATTTATGAAGAAATATAGAAAATTCTCAACAGTTCACAGACTTATAAACACTACTATCACTACATATAGTATGGGTGATACACTGGGATAATTTACATAGCACATATTTGTATAACTAAGAAGTGTTAAATGTGGTTTACATGAAATCATGTTTTGCTGTAATTATTTTCTATCTAGTAAAGTTTCGTAGCTAGTAAAATCTGATTGTCATTTGTAATCTAGTAAAAGCAGAGGCTGAATACAATCTTGCAAACACTTTTAGATAAGCTTATATAACAAAATCCACAGGTGTATGCACAAAATGTAAACAAGTTAAGTTCGTAGACTGTACATCTTGGGAATAGTCCACACAAGATGAGTTTAGTACAGCAGAACAGCTGATATCTGGTCTGTATGTCCTCCCATTTAAACTGTGTGTTCTAAGCTGGTTCTGCCTCGTGTATATGAAACAGCATGTTGTCTCTAATCAGACATTAAAGGAGTACTCCTCTTGTTTGTGCGTGCTTTTTAGAAAGGTTGCGCTGTTTATATGATTAGTAAATAAATTAGTTGGCGGGAGCAAGAGAGAGTCAGAAGCTGTAGAAGGCCCAGCTGTTAATGCCTTAGCGGTAATCTGGCAGTTTGGTGGGGGTTAAGGTGTGAGGAGAAAGTCAGAGCCAGTCAGAGATGATGGTCAGATGTCCAGGCTGTTACCATGGAGACATTTTAGATGGGTCAGTTAGCATAAGATTTCAGAGTTCATTAATCTGTGTATGTGAGCAGACTTTTGCTCTGCCCTTGTTGCCTTGCCAGCTGGAGGATTAAGTGAAAATCAGATTAATTTGAATGCACCAAACTATATTCCAGAATTGTGTATTAGCACACGGCCGATTAAATTACACCACTATTGGAATAAACCATTTTTATGGTTTTATTTTTTATTATATATATATATATATATATATATATATATATATATATATATATATATTTACATACATACATGTATATAGGGCACAAGGTGGTAACCAACCCTACACAGGGGGGTGTCAGTCCATGACGGCACATGCGCGCACACACACACACACACACACACACCCACACCCACACCCACCCACAGGGACATTTTAGAGATGCCAGTTGAAACATCAGACATCAGGAGAAAATGCAACTCCACAGCGGCTGGCCCGGGACTCGAACCCGTGTCTCTGTAAGACCTAATGTGACAAATCACTGCCTCACCTTGCCTCCTACTGTAAGAATGCAAAACATGCTTTTTGTCGAATGTGTTTATGAATTTTAAATTTTAAATTCACTATTGTGATGGAATGCAGACACCCCTCATAATCATTGTGGTGTACTAATTCAGCTACACCCATTGCAAACTATGCCTGCATGCAGTATCCATAGACATATAGTTTTTTTAGTTTGTTTGTTTGTTTTCCAATATTTAATTGAACAGAAGAGCTTTCAGTGTACCTTTCCAAATTGATTTGTCACATTTCAGCCCTGCCAGAGCCGCCACACTCAAATGTAGTCACATGCAAACAAGATTATTTGTGAGGTTCAAGTAAACAGGCTTTCCATTATTTTCCCAAATATTTTCATTATTTTGTCAAAAATAATTGTTCATCCATTATCAATACACTACATAACTGCAATCAGCAGTTTTTGTTAACATTACTAACAATTCTGCTTACTGTTAACGTCACATTTGAGAAAGCATTCTATACACATTTTATTTTAATAGAAATGTTGTGGAAGCAGTTCATGTGAGAAAACCCTCTGACATGCCAGAGTTGAAGCTTCTGAATGGGACTGTATTCCTCCAAGCCAATGTGCAGGACTAATCAACAGTTACCTGAAACATTCAGTAGCAGTTACAGTTTCACAAGGCAGTCAGATACTGCCTGATTACTGAAAGAAGAGGTTCAGACACTTTTTCCATTCACAGATATGTAACATTGGATCATTTTCTTCAATAGATAAATGAACAAGTAAAATATGTTGTCTCATTTGTTTAGTTGGGTGATCTTTATCTACTTTTAGGACTTCTGATGAAGTCTTAGTAATAGTTATACAGAAATATAGAAAATTCTTATAGAAAATTGAGAACGAGTTTGAGAAGGATTCTGTATTCATAACACATTTTATATAGTCATGGATGAAATCATTTTCTCATATTACAAAGTGCGATTTTATTTATTCAGCAAAAGCACAGATTGCATAACCTAGTGTTGCTCCAACAAGAAGCAGATTTCTAATCCATTAAAAGAGTTTTCATCCCCCTCTTTTACTAGAGGCTAGTGCATGCACACAGAGCCCACAAAATTAAATCAACCACCATGAGGTGTGTACTGATGTAGAGTGGTTTATGAAACATTCATATAAATTGGCTTAGGAAATGAACAGACTGTAAATGGACCACAACAGTGTCTCACTGTGCTTTCCCACAAAAGTAAAAATGTCACCTTTCATGTCTCCGTGCCTCACAGTGATTCAAATAAAGAATGCATAGAACAAAAAAAAAATTGTTCAGTTTAACATAGTTCCACATGCATTATGTAAAGTAGTATTCCATCCTGCAGTAAGACTCTGGCTCATTTTTGTATAATAACCTATTCTAGTTGTTTAAATCTTTCCCAGAAGGAAGCAGCTGAAACCCCCATAAATTCCTTGTAGAAATGCTGAGACATTACTAGGCTATGTGTCCAATGAAGCATACAGTGGTGCTTGAAAATTTGTGAATCATTTAGAATTTCATATATTTTTTCATGAATATATATGCAGAATGTGTGTGCACGTGCCCAGTAATTGGGTGCATCCTAATACTTTTGGCTGTGTGCGGGGGTGCGTCCCAATACTTTTGGCTGTGTGTGGGGGTGTGTACCAGTACTTTTGGCCGTGTGCGGGGGCACATGCCAATACTTTTGGCCGCGTGCGCAGCATCATGTCCCAATACTTTTGGCTGCGTGCAGGGTTGTGTCCCAATACGTTTGGCTGTGGTGGATGGAGGTGGCCGGGGGATGGGGTGTCCGGTGTTGGGGTACGCTTGGCCCACGATTGGTGGGTGTGCGTGTATGTGTATGTGTGGTGTGTGTGTGTGCGTGTTAGTGTGGAGTCTATGATGTGTGTGTTTATGTAGCAGAAGGTGTACCAACAGGTATCATTCAGTGCTCTGTGATGATATCATCAATTTCAGTTAAAATTTGAATTTTGTTGGTTGAAATTTGAATCTGAACATTCCGTCAATGCATGTCTATGGGAGATATCAAATTTTAATAAAAATGATAAATCTCCAAAAAGACTCCGCACCACACCGTGTGATTATCTATGCAATGGTGTTTGAACCGTGTCTGTACATTAAGCGATTCGAGCTGTAGTAATTGCAGAAATGTGTCAAAGAATAATAACCACAAATTATAAGAAATATAATCAAGCACTCTATATCTAAATACACCAAACATAAGGAACTTTAAAACTACTGACAGTTGAAGTGAATAACATTGACTGTGATGTTCTGGGCAATGTTCTCCTATGAAACATTTGGTCCTGGCATTCATGTGGATGATTCGTTGACATGTACCTAAACATTGTTGCAGACCAAGTTATACCCACAGTGTTTTACTGTATGTAGGGAATACCCCAATGTCAGTGGTCTATATCAGCAGGAGAATGCACTCTGCCATTGTTAGGAATCGAATTGATCTCCGTCTTATGATGTTTGGAGTCTGTGTCAACTCATACTTTGGTCTGGGTATGCTCGGGGAGATCAGACATGCATGAGCGCTTGTTAGCATTCATTGCATAATTGGCTTACATGGGAACCTCACCCGTGTTTCGCGTGTGCACATCCGCGGTTTGTCTTGTGCTCACAAAAGGGAAATTGGTAGACCTGCCTTGCAAAGGAGATAGGTTACGTAGGACTATAAGGTCCATGGTATGGCAGGGATTAGTGGCTAGCATAGGGTCAGAGTTCTGCTCACGCGCCCTCATTCCCCTCTCAGTTTCACCTTCTTCCTTGGTGGCTTGGCTCGCTCGCTGCAGTGAGAAGCAAGCTTGCGCCTGCTTCCTAGTTTGTCGATAGCCCCTTTTGCGCTTTAATTTACCCCTCCCTCTTTGGGGAAAGTAGCGAGGAAAGTAGCGCTCCCCACGCGATCGTGTTCGGAAAAGACGCTGTGCACCTTAATCAGTCTCGTCTTTTCCCTTATCTCATTTGAATCACGCTTCTTAAGCTGCGGGAGAATCGTGATTCGCTATGCTCCGCCCGGGTCCTGTCAAACTGTGCATGCACGGACTCACGTACGCCATTGGCGCAGTGGAGCTAACCCTTACATTTGACGAACCCTTATGTTTGATTCTTTGTTTCTTTTATCTTCAGTGGTTGAATGGCGCATTCGATTAAAACAGGGTTTGATTGTCAGTCACTGAAGTTGTTTTCTTTCTGCCATTTTATTTATTTATTTTGTTGTCTTTTTGTTCACCATTTCCATCTGGAGCTGCACATTAGATCTTAAAAGCCTTTGATATTTTTAGTTTCACGGTTTGCCTGTTTTTAATATGGTGAACCGTAACAGAATTACTCGATCAATAGTTGTGAAGGCCCCCACTTGCCATCAACGGTGTCAGCAGTCTCTGGTCTGGTCCTGGTTAGCTCTTGGGGGTCCAGCCAGTTGCTATGACACCGTAAGCGACCTAGTATGGCAACCCAACCCTGCTGTACTGCCCAGTTCCCACTGCAGAGGGTGCGGCAGAAGCTCCTTTCATAGGTACTTTGGCCATCTATTACTTTCGGCCCAGCTAGTGAGCCGGATGGGCTTTCCGACCCTGCAGATCTGCTTCTGGCCACCATTTACATGGACCCCCACCCACAGGCGGGTGCCCCAGAACCGGCCAGTATTTTTGACATTCGTCAGGGCTCCAGGCGGGTTGCCAAATATGTGGATGATTTCCACAAGCTGGCTGTGGAGACTGGTTTTATCAATCGGCCATTAATTTACATTTTGAAGTATGGCTTTAGTGAGGAGATTCTGGATGAGCTGTTCTTTTTCCCGAACCCTTCTTCCCCGGCTGATCTGTATGATTTGGTTATCCATGCAGACATATACCAGGAAGAAGGCCTCACATCTGGTTCTTACCCCTCCTGAGCACGTTAGCTCTGTACCTGAGCCATTAGCACCGTCTAGCTCCGTACTTGAGCATGCTGCGCCTCTTTTCTCAGTACCTGAGCCGTTAGTGCCTCATAGCTCTGTACCTGAGCATGCCACGCCTCTTGGCTCCGTACCTGAGCTCGTTGCGCCCTTTAGCTTTATACCTGAGCAGTTAGCGCCACCCAGCTCCATACCTGAGCACGCCACGCCCCCCACGTCTGGGTATTCTCGGGGGCGATCATGCATGTGTGAGCACTTGTTAGCATTCATTGCACAATTGGTGACACCTGTTGGCCGGTGTATATAAGTACCCTTTTGAGGTTACTCAGGGTCGCATCATTGACTTACATGGGAAACTTACTCGTGTTTCGCGGTTTGTCTTGTGCTCATGAAAGGGAAATTGGTAGACCTGCCTCACAAAGGAGGTAGGTTACGTAGGACTAGAAAGTCCGAGGTATGGCAGGGATTAATGGCTAGCATAGGGTCAGAGTCCTGCTCACATGCCCTCGTTCCCCTCTTGGTTTCACCTTCTTTCTTGGCGGCTTGGCTCGCTTGCTGCGGCATGAAGCGAGCCTCTGCCTTCTTCTTATTTTGTCCCCCTTTGGGCTTTAATTCACCCCTCCCTTTTCGCTTTTCCCACACGATCGCATTCGGAAAAGATGCTGTGCTGCTTAATCAGTGTAGTCTTTTCCCTCTTCACGTCTGAATCACACTCCTTAAGCCGCGTGAGAACCATGATTCGCTTTTGTGACGCTTCGCTTGGGTCCTGTTGCACTGCACATGCACGAACCCACTTACACCATTGGTGCAGTGGAGCTAACCCTTACGTTTGATTCTTTGTTTTTTTTATCTTCAGTGGTTGAGTGGCATGTTTGGTTAAAACAGCCACTACCGACATCTCTGCCCAGGGTTCCATCCTCAGCCACTGAAGTTGTTTTCTTTTTGCCATTTTATTACTTTTCTTTTCATTTAGTAATCCGTTGGTTCACCATTTCCATATGGAGCTAACTGAACATTGGGTCCTAAAATCCTTTTATATTTTTAGTTTCACGATTCGCCTCTTTTTAATATGGAGAACCGCAACAGCCACACGGTTAATTTTTTCAGCAGTGGTTTGGTGAACATGACAAAAGATTCAAGGTGTTGAATTGGCATTTAAATTTTCCCAGATACAGTCTGGTCAAGCATCTGTGGGATGTGCTGAACAAAGAAATGCGATTTATGAAGCCATACTTTGCTATTTACAGGACTTACAGAATCTACTGCTAATGTGCAAGATACCTCTTCAGAGGTCTTGTGGAGTCCATGCATCAATGGGCCATAACCTTGGCAGCATGAGGGGGACCTACACATTATTAGGCAGGTGATTTTAATGTTATGGCAGTGTATACATTTCAAAAGTGGGATAATAATTGAACTAACTGATCACGTCGCAGTATAGCCCACCAGTTCAGAAAGCTATAGAAAGACATAGTGAGTCAAGTGCTGATGTTTAACTTTATGTGCATGTCAACACATTTCTACAATCAATTATTGAGAGCTGTTACTTTACCACATCATAGTAATATGCTTTGATACACACATGCAGTAATTTAAATGTTGTACATTGTTCCATATTCGGCACATTGGCAGAGTGGTTAGTGCTGTCACCTCTCCAGACATCTCCAGTTTGATTTCCAGTACTATCTGCCTGTGTGGAGTTTGTATGTTCTCCCTGTGTCTTTGTAGAATTCCTCTGGCTACTCCGATTTCCTCCCCCATTCCAAAGACATGAGTTAGGTGTTTCTAAAGTGTCTCAGTGTGAGTGAGTGAGTGGGTGAGTGGTAGATACTGTGATGGATTGGCATCGTTTGAGGCTGGTTTCAGCCTTGTGGTGCCTAGCTCCCCCTAAACCTGACCACAGATTTTTTAAAATAATTTTTCTTTGTGTGAAACAACAAACACATGTGTGAAGCCCTTTGAGGGCTTAAAATGTATTCAAGATATTTAAATAGTTTTAATTTAAATAAATAAAGAATAAATTCAATAAATTAAGAATAAAATTGGGTGGCTTGGTGGTGCAGTGATTAGCACTGTCGCCTCACAGCTCTGAGATCCCTGGTTTGATCCCGATTCTGGGCTCAGCATGTGTCAAGTCTACATGTCCTCCCCATGTCTGCGTGGGTACTCAGGTTTCCTCTCACATTCCAAAGACCTGTGTTAGCTTAATTGGTGTTTCTAAAGTGTCCTTAGTGTGTGTATGAGTGTGCCCTACGATGGATTGGCACCCTGAATAATGTTGTTCCTGCCTTGCGCTCTGTGCAGCCGGCTAGGCACCGGCATTCTAGCAACCCTGACCCTAAGATCAAGCAGATAAGACAATGAATGAATGAATGAAGAATAAAATTAGCCTATATATACACTAATTAAACTTTATACGGAGGACTCAGTAGCCATTTTCATATCAGTGCAACAATCAAAACAAATATGATATAATAATTATACATTAGGTATTTTGTTTTATATCTCAGTTTTGCTGCTGGGGTGACACAATAGTCTAAGGTGCTGGCTCACCAACAGTGAAGTCCCAGTGGTGCCTTTCCTGCAGGGTCTGGTGTCACACAGGCATATCATGCATCAACAACAAACCAAAACATTGATGCACTTTAAAGCATTACTTGTTTAAATAATTAAATGTTTATTTTATTTACATCATTGTCGAAGAAAAGATGTGACTTAAACATGTGGGTGTCAACGATGACCTTTTATACGTGGCTTATGGATAGCTGAAGCTAACTCTTACTAATGTTGCAAGATACGTATCTCCATAATAACGGTTTCGCCTGTGTTCTTGCAGGTGGTGGTGCACTGAGTGAGCTGTCCTGGCCATCCTCTCTAGCTGTGGTGACCGTCTCATTCTCTGGACTCTTCACGTTCATCTTCCTCATGCTGGCGTGCCTGTGCTGCAAGAAAGGCGACATCAGATTCAAGGTGACTGGGCTCTTCTATCTGAATTAGTTCATCCTTCAAAATAAAAATTCCCTGAGAAATTCATTTTTACCTCTTGGGGGAACAGAGGACAGCATTAGAATTTTTAAAAGATACTTGTTTGTTCCCAGAATCTGTATCCTATTATGGGAATTGGTTAAATATAATTTTTAATATAGACTCTTACATTTACAAACAAAACTTGAGAAATTGAGACGGAAAACAATGAAAGAGGACGATTAACAGAGAGATGCAAACCCAGATCATGGATGTATTATAGGGGCCAAAGAGAGAGGCTACCATTTGTCGCTATTCTTTTCCATTTGTTGTGCTCACTGGTGCATTTTCCACTTAAACAGGCTTTGGTTAAGTAGGGATAACTAGACAGCTCTGTCATGCACCAGAGACAGCCTTTTTCATGTCTGTCACATCCTAATGCCTTTACTGTCAGTTAAATAATTGTGTTTATGAATGCCCCTAGATTTTAGTTGATCTTCAATCAATCTACTGTAAGTAACCAGAAGTTGTTTTGAATTACACTTATAGAAAGCACCCAGATAGAAATGACGGATTGCTGCAGAACTCGGCATGCAGTTACGTCACAGGCAAATATGTAAATGATTACGGGTGTGGACTGATTAAACACTAGATCTTGCCCCAAGAGGGCATAAAATGCTTCCCTCACTGCTCTGTAAAAAAGGCTCTTGTGGTGATTGGCGATAAATCTGGTGATCGGGCAGACCAAGAAACTGGGAAACCCTTGCTGTGTGTGGGAGAGCATTATCCTGCTGAAAATTGGCAGTCGGAAGCCCTGCCATTAGAGGCAACATGTGTGGCCTCAGGATGTCCTGCACATATCGCTGACTTGTTAGTGTCCCTCATATCACTACTAGGGGTGACTGACTGTCATATGTGATGGCTCCCCAGATCATCACACCAGCAATAACTGAATGCCGGGTTGTGCAGCGCTTTATTTTTTTGTCAATGAGTGTATATACAGCTTTCCTAATTTAGGCAGAATATATACAGTATTTATAGGCGTATTACACTTGTGTATATAAATTGTTAAGATCTTTTAATATCATCTTAATAAAATGTTTTAACTTACATCAGCTTCTAATAGGCTTATAGTTGTACATGGTGTTTTGGGATGTTAACATTAAGGGGTGTACTATTTCTGTGCTATTAAGCAGAATACATTTAAATGTAGTAAGTTGTTGTAGATAAATGTTATAAATGTAAATGAAATTGTAAGTTTTGATGAGGAGAAATAATTCAAATAATTCAGTCCAGACCTTAGATCTGCTTTCCCTAAAGGCTTAATACTTAATGTCTTAATGCTTTATTGTAGTGGTGCATTATAGCAATAAATGAGTAATTTCTGTATGTGAGTGTGTAGGTAGATAGTTTGGCTCACCCACACTCAGACTGTGAAGGTGCCTGAGTCACCATGTCACTAATAATTAGTGTTGGTGTTTAGTATTCTGCGAACACTGCTGGGATGCCATCCTGTGGAGACCAGAACTTTGTGTCTCTATCTGTGTGGTCAGTTGCTTGATAATTAGAGAAAAAGCAAGAGCAGTGAGGAGTTAGGCATGTTTGTGTGGTTTGTTTTCTAAAAGGAGACAAAGCTAGAGATTGGGAAATGAGGGGGAGGCAAGTGGATTGTAAAATCTCTGGCTAAATCAGTTCATTTCCCTTGCTGTAGTACTTTCCCACCCCCGTTTTTTCCATCTCTGAGGCCGTCAGCAGCTGGCCCTTCTTTAGAGACTGCTGGCTCCTGCCTTATTCCTTTCTGATCACTAAAGCATAAAGCAAGCGTGTTAATAGAGATTTGCATGCAGGCTGTTATTCACCACTGCACACTGCAGAGTAGTGTTATATGAAAGACATTTGGGTAGAATTTTATGGGCTTTTTTTTCCTACACTAACATAATGTTACACCACAATTACAAGAGATACACTTATGAGAAACTGATTATTGGTATCATGATACTGATAAACTGATAGTGGCCTGAAACTTTGGATTGGAATTGTATTTCATGTATTTCAGTTTCATGTATTTTCAAATCTGATTGATAACAGATCATGTAGGAGAGAAATGAAAATCTGATGTTTTTACAGATTGAGATTTACAGTTTGATTTCAGTCATTTAACAGACACTAATTTAGAAAGTGTTACAATTAGATTGGGTAACTGAAGGTTAAGGGCCTTTCTCAAATGTCCAACAGCAGAACCTTGAGCAAGACTAGGTATAATATTTACAGATTTTAGCAGATGCCCTTATCCAAGGCTTCATACAGGGATTAGAACTCGCACCCTTCTGATTAGTGGTCAAGAGCCTTAAACATGGAGCCAGCAATGTACACATTTATTAGTATTGTGTCCAAAATGGAAAAAAAGGATTGGCGTATTTTAACTGTATGGACAATGTCACTCTTGTTATGCAGATGATAATATCACTGTCATACAGATCCAGATTCTTAGTTGATCGAATGGTGCATCCATAGGTTTTACTGCAGCATAATGCTGGGTCAGGATTCTACATATCCTGATGAAGGTCACACTGGTCAGGAAGAAGCTGAAATAAAAGTGTTCTGAATGTATTTCAGTGTCAGTTGGGTTGAGAATGTGAGTACTGGCACTGCCTTGGTTTTTATGATTGCAATTGGGGCTGAAGTCTAAATGTAAAATATGTATTGTTTGGCATTTGCAATAGATTAAGAAGTGGGTGTTTTATGGCTTCTGTGGTTTGGCTGTAATGTTTCTTGTTGCAGCAGAGGGCTCCACTGCCCTGCACTTCTGATAGAAGGACTTAGTCTTCATGAGGGAAGGTGATTGTTCAGCAGTGATGGGGACAGACTCATGTTGACTGTGTATGAAGCGTACGCTTGTGTGTACATGCATGAATGTCTGCTTGTTTGAGTTAATGAAAGCATGTAAAGATTCTGTTAAGTGGAATATTTATGAATATGTCATTAGCATAACGAATAAGGGAATGGAAATAATGAGAGGGAGATAGAAAAAGGCAGTAGCCCAACAGGTCAGAGTTTTCCAGCCAAGCTTACTGTTGCCTAACATATGCATGACTGTCCCAAGAAAAGAAAAAAAACCAAAAGGGGGACACAGCAGGAATCTGTATCACCATGTATCAGCTATAAAATATGTCTGAAAATTGGCACTTTGTTGTATGTGCTGCAAATAACAGCATTCCAAAGAAGCCAAACAGTCAGTGCCCAAATGACAAATTCTGACTTCTATGTCCAAGCTGAAAAAACTGTATATCTTAAGTTTCAGAAGGCCACATTTCATTTCAGGTTTGCCATTCAGAAAGATTTTGTTTTTAATGCCAGCATGAGCCATTGTACTGTATTTCTTACATGTTTGAAGGAGAATTTAAGTATAGCAGCTTTGAATATCTTGGGAATATTCCTAGCACCATTGATAGCTTTGCATGGTCATATAACAGAAAACAAATATGAGAATATTTTACATAATATGGTCACTCTATGGTAAGAACCTTTAAACAATCTTATTCAAGGGCAATTGCTTTAAGACTACATAGGAAGCCTGGTGTCCCTCACAGTATCATTACAATTTCATAAAAAATTTATCGAATGATAAAATATCTCACTGCAATAGTTTACTGGTTGTTCACCAAACTGAAAATCTGATAATCAGCACAGTCTGAAGCACAGAGATATTACATATGTGAGCAGATGTTTTGCATAGATGCTTATTGACCTACACGGCCCTACTAACTGCAACTCCACTGGAGTGACATAGGAAGCATACCGTTGTGGCTGGGCAGTAAAAGGAAGTGATCATTTGTGAAATTAAATGTATCCCCTATTAAAAGTAAAAAAAAAAAAAAAACAGCTGATTTACTCACTTTTTTGATGATAAAGCTCCTGCAGTGCTAATATTGTTTTGAGGGGTTCAATAGGAAGTCAAGCATTTTAGTCATGGCTTTCTCAATCACCAGAAACAAAACAAAACCTTTATGGAATGTTCTGGAGCACTGAATCCCTCTGTGCAGACTCATATCTTCAGTTTTTGCTTTACTTTTGATTGGTCAAGCATTCGGTACTTGTTGTTGAAAAAAGGTGACCCCACTTGTTGACAGCTATTTGATATTAAAATATAGTAAGAGCTTTCTGTTCCCTAGTCTGCTCAGTGATGATGAGATTCTTGACAATCAAGTAAATTACAATGGAATGTGAAGGCATGACCAAACAACCTGACCTTTATAAATGGATAAATGTATTGGTAAATGATTTCGGCCAAAATGATGAGTTGATATAAAACACAATTATACAAGTCTGTCTAAACTGTGAGATCAGTTCTGTAACTAATTTAGACTGGCATATGTTTTTCAGAGCTGAAAATTGTGACCTTTATAAACATGAAATATCTCAGTAATAGACCTACTTAAAAAGTACATTTTTCCATTACCTGAATATGGTACAAGAAACCCTAAAGGGAACAAAATACTTGGTATATTGATGACTTCCATATTTTCAATTCTCTGTAGAGCTCTAGGAAAAATAGAAAAACCTGTCTGAACTTCTCTTTTGCTCTTTTGTAGTAGCGAGTAATATGATCTAAGAATGAATCGCCTCCTTGGAAATAGGTTTTAGAAATGAGAAAACAAATGGTTTTCCAAAGGAAACCTGTAACTGCCACCTGCTGACTGAAAAACAAGAGAAACAATTTGGGCTGATTCGGGTCTGTATTTTGGAGAAGATTGCAGTACAAGTACATTCTGCAACCTAACCTCCATGCTTAACTATTATTAGACAATGAAACCATACATGATTTAAGCACAGTGGTATGGAAAAGTGCTACATTAATACAATTCAACAAAAATATGCATTTCAAAAAAATTTTGTTGGGTGAATACATATTATTGAAAGGTGAATACAATACATGTGAAGTATTGGTGTGTTTGTCCTGTGCAGGAATTTGAAAACAATGAAGGCGAGGAGTACCAGGGGAACCGATCCACTCTGGCCTCACCTCGCTCACACGATGGCCCAGATGTATACGTCCTACCCCTGACTGAGGTTTCTTTTCCTGTGGCCAAACAGCCATGCAGATCAAGTAGGTGCATTTTCTACATGAAGGTTACCCAAAATTACCCCAAAAATATTTGCCATTCCAAACAAGCTACTATGGATTAGATATCAGAGCTTGTCCACTCTTATGCAGATACTTTTCATTTCCGTTGGTGATTTCTAATGTTTCCACCAAGTTTTTTAAATTCAGATCCACATTCAGCTCCCAAGAAGTGACCAGCTAACAAGGGTCACTCCAAGAGCAAGGTGTGTAGAATGTATTGACTCCGAAGTATAGACTTTGAGGTCACAAAGGAACAAAGGGTAACTTCTAAGCAACTAAAGCCTTCTCTCACATTGGCTAATGTTAATGTCCATGAGTCTGCCATCAGGAGAACCCTGAAAAACAATGGTGTTGCATGACAGGGTTGCAAGGAGAAAGCCACTGCTCACCAAAAGTATTATAGTATTGGCCTGCTTTGCTGCATCTGGGCCAGGGCAGCTTGCCATCATTGATGGAGCAATGAATTCTTACTTATACCAACAAATTCTAAAGGAAAATGTCAGGACATCAGCCATTCTACACAATCTTAACAGAATGTGGGCCATGCAGAAAAACAAGGAATAAGCACACAAGTCATTCTACCAAATATAGTTAAAGAAGAAATAAGCTCATTTTTGGAATGTTCAATTCCTGACAGTAATCCAACAGAAATGATGTTGAAGCAGTTCATGAGGAAACCCACCAACATCCCAGAGTTGAAGCTGTTCCATATGGAGGAATGGGCTAAAATTCTTTCAAGTCAATGTGTAGGACTGATCAACAATGGTCATGTTTAGTTGCAGTTATTGCTGCACAAAGGAGTCAAACCAGATACTGAAAGCAAAGATTCACATACCTTTGCCACTCACAGATATGTTATATTTTACCATTTCCCTCAATAAACAAATGACCATGGATAATATGTGTTGCCTCTCTTGCTTAATTGAAGAGAGTAATTAAAGAGAGCAAAATTAAAACTCTAAAGGGCTGACAAACGTTTAAGCACCATTGTACAACATCAAGAGGATTCAACCACTTCATTCTACTGAAGCCACTGAGGTGCTTCTCCAGTCTGTTCTTATGTCAAAATCTGTCTACTCAAATGCTCTGCTGGCAGGTCTTCCCATGTATGCAATCAGACCGCTGGAACTGATTCAGAATGCAGTAGCTCATCTGGTTTTCAATTTACCAAAGTTCTCTCATGTCACTTCACTGCTGCATGTCCTTCACTGGCTGCCTATAGCTGCATCTATTGATTTAAAACCCTGATTCTCACCTACAAAGATAAAAATGAACCAACCCCTTCCTGCCTAAAAGCTTTGATCAAACCCCACTCTGCATCTTGGACCCTTTGAGACTCAAGCATGGCTCAGCTGGAGTCACAATACAAGATCAAAGGAAGACAAGACAAGACTCTTCTCTGTACTGGCACCCATCTGGAATAGAATTATACTGGATGTATGAATGGCTGAGTCACTTGCTGTCTCCAAGCGGCAATTAAGGCTCACATTTTACTCATGACTGATATTACATGTACACATTTCAATAAAAAAAAGTCTATCCTTTTACTGACAGTTTTATTACCATGTTTGTTGTTCTTACATAAACTACTAACAGGGTTAGTTAGATTTTAGTTGGGTGGTGTTCTTGGAGGTGGAACATTGGTGCAGTGGTTAGCACTGTTAGCTTACAGCTCCGAGATGGGTTTTCTCCGGGTAAAGGCCTTTTCAAACCCAGTCCGTTTTTTACAAACGTAAATTACACACGTCAAGTTTTGAAAAAGAACATCGAGTTCAAAACTGAGGGACTGCAACGCTGTGTAAAATTTTTAATCAGAGCCTGTTCTAATTTCTTCATTGGTTGGATGCGTTAAAATCAGGTTAATCAATGATTGTTTGCTTGGTTGTCAGGCAGAACAGCCCATCCTGCACATAGCAGAGAGCAAGAGTTTGTAGGACAAGCAACATGCTGTCTCTGAAAACATGGATATTAAAGAAAAGATCTGGTGGAATATAACTGACAGGCTGGAGAATAATGGTGATAAACCTCGCAGTGACTGGATGGAACCGTTTTCTTATTTATTTAAGTGCATTCTAATCTGTTTAATATGCCTGTTTCCATCTGTTCTTAAGCTTCCCTGCAATATAATAACCTTCGCTCGTGTCTTTTGTTTTTTTAAGAGAAGAAATTAAAGAAGCAAAAGGTGGACAGGGAGTTTTTCAGAGTGTTTAGAGAGGAGACAAAAAAAAAATGCGTCGAACCTTGGTGTTAAGGAAGGTCCAAGTACGTTAAAAATCATATCTGTTTTTGGGGGGGGGGGGGGGGGGGGGGGGGGGGGGGGGGGGTCTCTCCCCCTTGCATAAAAATCGGACTCAGTGTGAAAAAGGCTTTAGAATAGTGTCCAAATGTGTGAAGGAGTATGTGAGTGAAATGTGCTCCCTATATGGAATTGGGTGCCCTGTGGTTCCTGAACTTGTTGCCTGGTGCCTTGTCGCTTGGCACTACTACTGGCTCTTCTCTCCCCATGACCTGACTAGGATAAGAGATAAGAGAATGAATAAATGAATGGTGTTTTCCTTGGGCCTGTAGGCTTATTTTGTCCTAGTATTGGCAATATTTTACTAAGAAGAAAATAACGTGCTTTTTTGTCAGTAGTTACTCTGATAAAGGTGTCCTGCTGACGCTGCAAATGTAAATCCAAATCAAAATACAGTCATATACAGTCCTTACATGAGTTATCACAGTCCTTATAGGAAAGACATTGAAAGTATGTTTGTTTTTCTTCTGTTTTTCCTTCTTTTTCCTGCAATTGGGTAACCAAACCATTAAATGATTCATTTTTCTGAGACTTAACAGAAAAAAAAAAAAAAAAAACCTAGGCAAAATGTGAAAGAATTAAAACACACCAAACAAGTATTTTTCCAAGCCAGTTGTTGCCTTAGGCTTGCTCTTTGGGGTCTTGACTTGGTATACTGTAAAGCCACTAAAGTTGTCTACGTATGTCTACTGATTAAAGTGCCATAAAATAAAAATAATTAAGTGTTAATCTAGTGCGGTGTATGAGTGCTTATATGTTTAGCAAATCTGAAATGGAATGTAACAATCACTGATGCATATTTCAGCAGTCAGCAAACAAAGTCGAACAATAGTGAGTTTGAGAGTGTCGGGAGACTGTTGTGTAATGAAGGCACCAGTGCCTTTACGTCTTATTTGTGAAGACCAGGACCTCTGTCCCAGCATGGAATGCATTTGGAAAATGAGCAGTGGTGTTGTTTGCATTCTCACAGTAAACACTTAGAGCTGAACGATGGTTTCCTCCGAGAGATGTATACACATTTGTCTATTGCATAACATACAGCATGGCTGGCCCACAGGATGCACCATGTCAGCAATGTGAAAAGCAGAACAGGAAAGTGGAGAGTGAGATACGCTTCTCTTATCCTAATGTGGTCATCCAAAAGTCCCATGTTTATTGTGGACCATGATATATAGACTATATAGCAGAGCTCCATGACCGTCACACAGACAATCCTCTAAAATATTCTATTAGGCTATAGTAAGAAATCCATCAACACTCAATGAATATGCTTTGAACTAATTCTCTTGATTGTTTTAGTGTTTGCATATAATGCACAATTTCTTTCAAAGTCACATCAAAATGCTACACATACACACACACATTGACGTCATTAGACCATTTTTATTTTGGGGGGGGTTAAACATGTTCATTGTGATTTCATTTGTATGAATTTGGGAGACATTAAAATTAATGTATTTGATTTAATCCACATTACATTGCATTAGTTAAATTGCATAATGATGCTGACGACATTGTAAATTAGTGTAATTAGTTTCAACTGAGGTTAATGTTTTGCAGCTTGATTTTTTGTTTGTTATTTTCAGAATCTGGTTCCCTTCTCAAAACTGTTTTTTTGGTGTCCAACCATAAGCCTGCCGCCAAAAACTGACACTGGGCCTGCTTTCCTCTGTGATTAAAATTTTTTGTGAAAAACCTTTCAAAAGCCTGTTTCCAATCAACACTGAATTACATACAAAATTACAACCAAGAAATTCAAAATTCAGAAAAAAACTTTTTTTTTTTGCTCCGACGAGGTTTAGTGCAAAATAGAAGCATTTTTTCCACTAGTAATTAAGCTGGTAATAGTCACATGCCTCTGCAGTTTCACAGCCCTGCCCCGAAGTGGGTAGTTTATTAGTAGACGTTGCGCCACTGTAGAACATCCCAGGATTTACAGTAGACGAATGCAACTATTCACCTGAAGCATATAGTCACTAAATTTTTTTAGTTTGGTTTTCAAGCATGCCTGGAGATGCTGTGAGGGAACCTTAAAAAAACACAAAGTGTGAATATGAAATGACATGGCAAGAGTTGGAATTTGTTGTGTGTTGTGTGTGGTGTGTTGGTGTGTGGTGTGGTGTGTGTGTGGTGTGTGTGTGTGTGTGTGGGGTGTGTGTGTTTGTGTGTGTGTGGTAATGTGTGCCATGGGTGCAGTGTGTCAATACTGGTTTTATGACCTCAGTGGTGCAGTTTTTCATCAGTGTTTAGGAGGAGGTATGTCAGGAACCAAAAAGCCTGTACAGCCTGTACAGGCAAAGACTGGAACAAGAACATTAAGAAAGGCAAGCCAATAGAAATCCTTTCCTCCTCTCCAGTCGTCCAATAGTTTACGGACCATGTGATTGGTTCAGGTTTGTTTGCGGGGGTTTGAGGAAGGAGGAGGAAATGGTGGCTGTAAAAGGCCTCAACATTTAGACCTGAGGAAGGGTTTCAAGCCATGGCCAGACCAGAATCTCTCCCCTTCCTCCATCTCTCCTTTCTTTCTCAAAATCCTTTCCTTCCCATCCTTCCCCTTCCTTTGGTCATGCCAGCCTGCATTCTGGGGGAAAAAAAAGAGTGATGGCAATACTAAAACCAGTTGAATGATAATTAATGCAAAGTTTAAAAATGTGTCCTCCAGTTTTTGGGTACTACCTAATAAATATAGAGTTAGCTAAACAGTCAGCTCCATAATTATTTGGAATTTCCTAAAAAAATGTAATAAACCAATTCTAATTTAGTAATGTTATAAATGGTATTCACGGGGGAAAAAAGGTGTGTGTGTGTGTGTGGTGTGTGTGTGTGTGTGGTGTGGTGTTGTGTGTGTTGTGGTGTGTGTGTGTGTTATTTTTAAAATTCATGTTCAAAGAAAAATTTCACCCTGACTTTCCTGTTTCATGAGAATGACAACCTTTGAAATTTTCATTCATCAAGCATGTGCTAGGTACAAAAATTCAATTTCAACACACACACACACCACACACACACACACACACACACACACACACACACACACAACACCACACACACTCTGGGAACTCCTGGGCACTTCAAAGGGCAATTTGTTTCAAACAGTTGTCAAGTACTTACAATTTTTCCCAGTTAATTTTAGTATTTAATTTTGAGACCATTTTTTTTTATTAGGGTGCAATCTGGACTTTCAAATGGACCAAACAAAACATGAGCCTTGGTCTACTGTATCAGATTATCCAACTGATGCCTAATAAATTGCTTTTTTTTAAAACTTTTTTGTTTGAGTGTATGACAAAACATTTTCATTATTTTTAGTGTTTTCTGTCCTTCCCCGTCTGTCTTAGGAACCTGCAATTTTCCCCCCTAGTTTTTCCCTTTGTTGTTTGCTGTTTGCCTTAGTTTATTATGATTTGTTAATAGGATCACTAATCTTAATATTTAGTTTAGTGTTTTTTTTTTTTTTTGTTTTTGCCAGGGGTTTTGTGTGTGTATACGATACGCATATACAGTGGGTGCCTTGAAGTTTTGTGAACCCTTTTGTAGAATTTGTCTATATTTTCCCCTTCTGCCATATGAACCCTAAACATCATCAGAATTTTCACACAAGTCCTAAAGTAGATAAGAGAAAACCCAGTTAAACAAATGAGACAAAATATTATACCTGTAATTTTAATTTATTGAAGGAAATGAATCCAAGATTTACATATTTACTGAGTGGGCAAAGTATGTGGAGTCTTTGATTTTCAGTTATCTGGTGTGACCCCCCTGTGCAGCAATTAACTGCAACCTAAAAAACTTTTTTCCTTTCCCTGTAACTGTTGTCATCCTTGCAACACCGGCTTTGGAGGAATTTTAAATTTAAAATAAATTTAAAAAAAGCCCATTCCTTCCATACAGAAAACAGCTTTCAAACTCTGGAATGTTGGTGGGTTTTTTCCGCAAAAAAAAAAAAAAAAACAATTAACTGGCCTCACTTCAATTTCAGGCAGGCCTTCCACAACATTTCGATTGGATTAAAAAGTTTCAGGACATTTCACCTTGAACCATTCCCAAATCCAAAACTTACCCTTTAAACCTTTATTTGGACTTGTGTTGCTTAGGGTTTGTTTGTCTTGCCTGCATGACCCAGCTTCTCTCTTGAGTTCAGGTCTTGGACAGATTGTCCCTGCGGTTTTTTTTCTTTTTCCGTTAGAATTCCTCTGATATAATATTTTCAGAATTCCCCCCCCCCCCCCCATTTTGTTTCCCACAATGAATAGCAAACCGTCCTGGCTGGCCCAGAGGCAGCAAACAACAGTCCCAACCATGATACTACCACCACCCATGTTTTTCACAGATGGGATAGGTTTCTTTCTTTGTGCTGGAATGCAGTGTTTTTCCTTTTCTCGTCTTCAAAAACATAATGCTTTTCTTTTTAAAAACCAAATTTCTATTTTTTGGTCTCATCCTTCATCCATTCCAAAAACATTCTTCCAATATTAAGCCTTCTTTCTGGTCTGGCTTTGACCACGTGGAAAATCTTTAGCAACTGCAGACTAGCAGCATGTCTATGTTCTTTTTGGGTGGTTTTTTTTGGGAGAGCATGGCCCTCTCCTCCTTTTTGCAGGCCCCTGCAATGGCACACCCAATTGTTGTCCAGTGTTTTTCTTCCTTGATATTGGACTATGAACATTAACATTTTAGCCCATGTGAGAGAGGACTCAGTTTTCTTAGACGTTACCCTGGGTACTTTTGGTGACCTCCACCAAACAATTACCACACCTTTGCTCTTGTAAGTGATCTTTTGTTGGTCGACCAACTCCTGGGGAGGGTAACAATGGTTCTGAATTTTCCTCCCATTTGTCACAATCTGTCTGATGTTTGGATTGGCTGGAGTCCAAACTTTTAGAGATGATTTTTTGTGACCTTTTTCCAGCTGATGAGCAAATCAACAACTTTTTTTTTTTTTTTTTTTTTTTTTTTTTTTTTTTTCTTCCTTGAGGTCCTCAAGAATCATCTCCTTTGTTCGTGCCATTGATACCACAAACGTGTGTAGTGAAGAGCAGACTTTGATAGAACCCTGTTTTTTAAATAAAACAGGGTGCCCACTCACACCTGATTGTCATACCGTTGATTGAAAACAGCTGATTCTAATTTCACCTTCAAGTTAACTGCTAATCCTAGAGGTTCACATGCTTTTGCTACTAACTAATATGTAATATTGGATCATTTTCCACAATAAATAAATGACCAAGTATAATATTTTTGTCTCATTTGTTTAACTGGGTTCTCTTTTAGGACTTGTGTGAAAATCTGAATCATATTTATGCAGAAATCTAGAAAATTCTAAAGGGTTCACAAACTTTCAAGCACCACTGTATGACTTGAACCAATAGAACAAGTGATATGAAATACTAAACACAAAATCAAGGAAATAACAAGAAATTAAAAGTACAACCAAAAAAAGTCAGTAAAAGAGTTACAGACTGAAGAAATTAATTAAAACTCTTTTTTATGCCCATACAGATTAAAATGTAATGGGTAAAACCTCATTTTTCTACTATGAGCACTAAAGAGGAACCTTACAAGTGCTCCAGTACTGTCTAGTTAATTACTTGAGTCCATACCCAATTTTAAACTAATGCACCAGGGTTAGTTTAACACTGACATAAAATCTCATGCACTCACCAGTCATTAGGTACACCTCCTTGGTTCTACACTAACTGCCCATTTTATCAGTTCTACGTCCCATATAGATGAATCTATAAGATCTACAATTACATACTATAATCTTTCTTAGTTCCCTTTACAGTTTTCAGTCCAGCAGTGACACTGAAGGGTTTAAAAACTCCAGCAGCACTGCTGTGTCTGATCCACTCCTTCCAGAACAATACACACTAACACACCACCATGTCAATGTCACTGCAGTGCTGAGAATGATCCACCACCAAATTAGTATCTGATCTGTGCTTTTGTGGGGGTCCTGACCATTAGAGAACAGAATAAAGGGGACAAACAAAGTATGTATAGTAAGTGGAACTAATTAAATGGACAGTGAGTGTAGAGTATATCTGAATGCAATCAAAGTTAAAAACAATTTTTAACCATGCACAATTGAATGTGTCCATGTGTCTGAATGTGTGTTTACTGTATAAGCATATGTGTTTAACTTGGAGATTAAAACCTGTCTCCAGAATGCCATTTCAAAGACCGCTAATGAATTTCAATGATGACCCAGGGCTGGGGCTTGCCTGCACTGGGAATGCCAGAAGTGGGGTGGGAATGCACATCTCCCAGATTCCACATGAATGATATAAAAGATCCAGTTGATAACCAGAGTAGGAAAGAAAAGAGAGAGACAGTTGTGTGTCCGGCTGGGTGCAGGGTTGGGGGCAGGCAGTTATCGATGTGACAATCCAGGCTCTGAGGAGTACAGAATGGGTCTTGTGTCCAGGCTGGTACCGGGGTACCAGGCGCCACCAAGTCCTGCACAATGGCAGCAATTTAACTGCAGAGTGGAGCGTGAGCGTGTGTGAGTGGCTGGAATGAGTGACCTCTGGAACACTGAGGAGGAGGAGGATGGGGCCAAATTGAAATAATACAGGGAGGGGACTGTGAGAGGGGACGAGGGAATAGTACACACATAGACAGTGTGTATGTGGGTGCTGTGTGTTTGACAGAGGTCTTTCTGATGGGCACAGAGCTCTGTTTGATTATCCCAGCCCCCTCAGCTGTATTGAGAGACAGGGACTGGAACAGAGACGACACAGTGAAGGCAGGGCTATTCTACATGTCTTATGTCACTACAGGCGGGTTGGGGATGTCAGAAGCACTCTGACTTGCACAGCGTAGAGAGAGACGAAGCTCCTAAACACCACCATCTCTGCTCAAAGAATTCAACACGACAAGCTCAGCCTGAGATGCTGTATATGTTAGCTTTCGGCCTGGGACAGAAGGAAACAATGCAGGACGGTGTTTGTTGTTTCAACAGGATGTCCTTCGATGCGAGAAAGGAAGTAACGAAAGCCAGCATTCCTAGCAGGTTTAAGACTCTTAGGAGCAGACAGAGGCAGACAGACTCGGAGTGGGTCAACCCTGTCAATATGTTTCCTCCCTGAAGAGCCCACATCATCGACTTGCCTCTTCACAGGGATTGTTGCTCTGTCTTCATCTCAGAAGTTATCATCTTCGCCGTGTTCATTTCTGGCTGTATTGAATCTAAACTTTTCTGGTGAGAATTGTGTGGTACCATGCCATTCAAGAAAAATCTGAAGAAAGATGTTCTAAAATATTACAAATAACTGTTTTTTCTTTGTTTGTTGGTGCATGATTTTCAAAATCTCAGCACAATGAAACCTCATGATACATACATGTACCATGGCAAATATTACCAAAAAAATATGGACAGTCTATTAGGTTTTATATGTAATGTGGACATAGCACTGAGCAATTGCAAATTCCGAAGAGATCCTTGGATTTATTGGGTAAGGACTCAGATCTGCAGAGTAAGTCTTGGGTTGCCTTAGAGCTGGCAGCCACTGAATGTATGTAAACCACTCTAATTTACTTTTTCATGCAAGCCTGCATTCTTTCATTATAAGCTCTTGTTGATTCTCTCTTTCAGTTCAGCTGCTGAAGTCAGCGGATCTTGGACGGAACAGCCTGCTTTACCTCAAGGAGCTTGGCTATGGCTGGTTTGGCAAGGTGAGTTATGTAAAATGAACAGCATAACACCAAACACGCTTGGGTTAAATCATGCATTCCTAACACAGGACCAAATCCTAATACAGTTGAGTGGAATGTTTGCTTCATTAACAGTGATGAAATCTGAAGTCCCTGTGCCATGGCAGCATCTGCACCTCTAACAGGGAAACTGCTTGGCTTAATTAGTGCTCTGTACGCTTTGTTAGGTGGCACGGTGGCGCAAGTGGTTAGCATGGTCGCCACCTCACAGCTACAGAGATCCCTGGTTCGATCCAGACTGTGTGGAGTTTGCATGTTCTCCTTGTGTCTATGAGGGTTTACTCTGGGTGCTCTGGTTTCCTCCCACATTCCAAAGGCATGCATTAGGTTAATTTGTTGCTCTAAATTGGCCAAGTATTAATGTATATGTGAATCTGACCGGGCTTGGAGAGGGATGTGTTCTGCCAGCCTACTCCTGCACAGGACATGCTATAAAGATAGCGCCCCCATGACCAAGTTACAGGTCCAGTGAGTGAGTGAATTACACTTTGTAAGTCTGTGCTGTTCAACCCACACATGTTTATGATGTGTGTATGTGGCTTTCAGGTTTTGCTGGGAGAGGTGAATGCTGGACTTAGCACCACTCAAGTGGTAGTTAAGGAGCTGAAAGCCAGTGCCAGCGTACAGGGACAGGTGCAGTTCCTGGAGGAGGCGCAACCTTACCGGTGTGAAACCATGAGTTTTATTATTCCTTTGTGCTTTTTTACTCAGGGGTTCCCTTACTTCTTTTTCTTCTGTTCTTATTTGATTGAACATCAAATAATGAAATCATATAATTTCACAACATATCAAGGAGCTCACAAATTGGATTCATTCTGACATTGGTATGTTTGTTTGTGACAGGACTCTGCAGCATCCTGCCCTCCTGCAATGCCTGGCCCAGTGCACAGATGTCACACCCTATTTGCTGATTATGGAGTACTGCCCCCTGGTAAGTGTCTTTTTCTCTCGAGAACACACACACAACTTGCCTTGTATGCTGGTGGTTGGTATGTGGATTGAAGAAATAACCACAAATAATTAGTGTTGCACTACCGATACTGCCACTTACACACAGTATCAGTATCAGCAATAGAGAGCACTGATACTACAGTTACTGACGCACATGCATGCCACTAGATGAAGCTTAACTGAAGACAGCAGCATGTCCATGGTGAGAGATTATTTCTCACTTGAGACAAGCAGTAGAAAAAT
Organism: Ancistrus triradiatus; assembly: GCA_025084515.1. NCBI lineage: Eukaryota > Metazoa > Chordata > Actinopteri > Siluriformes > Loricariidae > Ancistrus > Ancistrus triradiatus. The sequence goes on along the minus strand of JAJAGP010001558.1, from coordinate 11,278 downwards.
GCCACCTGCAAAATCTGTAACTAAAATATTTTTAGGGGTGGCTGAAATGTAAATATAACCAACAATTAAAAAGCTTAGTAAGATTATGCTTCCTTACTTGTGCTTGTTACTGCATTATGACAATTTTTTCATGGCTCTAAAACTTTTCAAACTCAACCAGTAAATACTATTATTTCAAGTTCATTACATCTTATTTGGGATTCACAAAACTGCTGTTACCAATGTAAAGGCATGCCAATCTATAACAGGTGGAATGCTATAAATATCAGGATTTATAGGCGTATTTTAAGTAGTTTAGTTAGATAGAGTTGGTATCGGTTCGGTACTTGGTATCGGCAGATACTTCATCAAGTATGAAGTACTTGACGAACATCAAGTATGGGTATCAGAATGAAAAAACTGGCATCGGTGCAGCCCCACAAATAATCATGATTTACCCATTCTATATCTGTTTTTGAGGGGCTGGTTGTGTCTGTCAGTTGCCTTATTGTTAGGCTTGAAATATAGGCCTACATATTAATACTGATCATAAGTTTAAGGCATTACTTGTGCTTACTTTTGGCATTTTAGGGTGATGTCAAGGGATACCTGCGTAGTTGCCGGGCAGAAGGCTCAACCATTCCTGATCCTTTGACCCTTCAACGAATGGCATGTGAAATTGCTTCAGGGCTTCAGTATCTCCACAAACATAATTATACCCATAGGTGAGGAGAAACCTAGCAACTTTTTCAGTCCTTTCTTCCCCTGTCAGGTCTGTGAATTCCAGCACCTCTCTTGGTCTCTTCCTGCAACAATATCCTGATGCTGCCTGAGTGCCTCTCACAGACTCCAGCATCAGTGATTTTGTTGCTGGGGGTGAACCATTTGCTCATCAGCAGATTGATTGTCATGTAAATTGTTCAGTGGAAAGATGCAAAATAATTAAACAGACTTTCTGCTTGGGGTGAGCAATCTGTCAAAAAATATATCACAATCATTTTAGATAATGATCCATGATATGTATCATGAATCTTTTGCATGTTGGTTTATTAGATTAATTTGCAAACTCAGCACAATATCTAAAGTAATTTATTAGCAGAACAATAATATAAAACAGCAGAAATAACGGAAAGGTTAGTAATACCTTTTAAAACAAATTTCTTTTCGTTCACTTCCCAACAACATGTAAAAATCACCACCATGTTCTAGATGTCCATGAATAATATTATTACTCTCAATGTTCATGTTAGATTCAATTGTCTCTCTGCATTTTGTGTACATCACTTGAATTGCGGTATTAGGAAAATACTTGCGGCTTAATCAGTTCTTGAGACTTAGTAACAAGGATCAATGTCATTTTGTTAGGTATCATATCCTTGACTAGATAATATGTCCAACAACTGGATGTCATGGTGGCTCTGTGGCTAGAACTGTTGCCTCACAGCAAGAGCGTTCTGGGTTTGATCCCCAGGTGGAGCGGTCTGGCTCCTTTTTGTATGGAATCTGCATGTCCTCCCTGTGTCTGCATGGGTTTAATCTGGTTTTCTCCCACAGTCCAAAGACAGGCCTTAATTTTACTATAAAATTGTCCATATGTGTATGTGTGTATGTGTCTGTATATATATATATATATATATATATATATATATATGTATATATATATACAGACACACATACACATAGTAGTCTTGATTTAACATTATATCTGTTGCTGAAATGGCCATTGATGCTGATAGTGACGATAAATAAATAAGCAAACATCTGGAATGTCTTTTTCACTGCCACACCCATGTGTGGTCTCTGCCCTCTTTGGTTTTCAGCATACTTTTTTGCAGTGCTTCTTTTTGAGGTAGTTGTATTTCACATGTCTTTCTTGTCTGTGCATATTTTGTGAAAAAAAAGTGAAAAATCCAAACCAGTTCCATATAGCTAAGATGAACTTTTATAGTCAACAGCCTGTCTGAGAGGGTAAGATAGAAACTAGAGAATAAAGTGGTATCTGGTAGATGAAACACATTGGGTTGTCATAGCGGCACTTTGAGTGCAACTACTAACATGGTAAACATGACTGTTTTCGGATTCTGTCTGTTGTAGGGACATTTTATTCAATCTCAATCTATAAACGTCTTAGCGCCCACCCTTTCGTGCTACTCTATGCTACATTATTACAGTACCTTTACACAGGAATACCAATAACACGCTTGCATTCCTTTTACATCTTTAGTGACCTGGCTCTTAGAAACTGTGTGCTTACTTCAGACATGGCCTTGAAAATCGGTGACTATGGCCTCTCGCATAGCAGGTACAAGGTGAGTCAGGACTGAATTCGGTGTCTTGTCTTGTCATGATGACCTTGTCCATCGCTTTAATTCAGACTCTGTTGCTTCTGTCTGTTTTAGGAAGACTACCTTGTGACAACAGATCAGATTTGGGTTCCTCTACGCTGGATTGCCCCAGAGCTCATTGATGAGGTCCACGGAAATCTGTTAGTGGTGGACCAGACCAAGTCCAGCAATGTCTGGTATGAGATGTTATGTAAATCATTCAGTGAACAAATGGTGCAGTTTTGTGAACCATTTAGAATTTTCTGTATTGTTGCAAAAATATGTCTTAAAACATTAGATTTCCTGTTAAAAGTCCTAAATGTAGATACAGAGAACCCAGTTAAATATCAGTTAAATGAGACAAAATTACTATTCATTCATTCTAGCCATTCAGTCTAATACTGATCCACAGAGTTTCACTGTGATGGTTTTTATAGAATAGGTCACCAGGTCTTTCTCCAACCCATCATAGGGCACATACACTCACTCACTTATACACACATTCCCACACTAAGGGCACTTTAGAAACACCAATTAATCTAACACGCATGTCTTTGGAATGTGGGAGGAAACTGAAGTATCTGGAGGAAACCCACACAGACACAGAGAGGACATGCAGACTCCACACAGATGGAGCCCAGAGTCGGGATCGAACTGGGGATTTCGGAGCTGTGAGGCGACAGTGCTAACCACTGCACCGCCCCAAAATTACTATACTTTTTAATATATTTATAAAATTATCCTATGTCTATGTCTGTGAGTGACAAAAGTACGGAAACCTTGAGGACTAGCAGTTTATTTCAAGGTGAAATCAGAATCAGGTGTTTTCAATCAGTGGGATGACAGGTATGAGTGGGCACCGTTTTGTATTCAGAGAACAAGGATCCATCAAAGTCTGATCATCCCGTGTTTGTGGGTGTACATCATGGGATGAACAAATGAGGACCTCAGAAAAATTGTTACAAATCCATCTAGACTCCATCAGTCCACCAATCAGACAGATTGTGTTCAAATGGAGGAAATTCAAAACCATTGTCACCCTCACCAGGAATAGTCGACCAAAATAAAATAACTCCAAGAACAAGACGAGTGAAAGTCTTCAAGGTCACAAAGGAATGCAGAAGGATATTGGGGGGGGGGGAGCTTTGTAGACAGATGAAACCAAAATGGAAGTTTTTGATGTAAATAAGAAGTGGTATGTCTGGAGAAAGAAAAACACTGCATTCCACCTTAGCCTGTCTGTGTAACAGGGTGTAGAATCATGGTTTGGGAATGTTTTGCTGCATCTGGACCAGGACAGCTTTCCAATGTTGATGGGACAATTAATAATGGATTATAGAAAATTATTATAGCAGAAAATTCTAAAGGAAAATGTCAGGACACCCGTCTTTGAACGGAATCTCAAGAGAACATGGATAATGTAGCAAGACAACAAACTAAAACATACAGTACAAGTTGTTTTAACAAAGAATAATTGAAGAAGATGTTGACGTTATCAAATGGTCAAGTCAGAGTCCTGACCTTAATCCAAGACAAATGCTGTTGGTTTGAAATGAGCAGTTCACGTTAGGAACCCACCGACATCCTACAGCTGAAGCTTTTCTTTATGGAAAAAAATGGGCTAAAATTCATCAAAGATGGATAGGATTGTTCAACAGTTACCAGAATCGTTTAGTTGAAGCTCCTGCTGCATAAGGGGGTTAAACCAAATACCATGCTTACATACTTTGCCACTCACAGATGTGTAAATTTTTTTGTCTCTGGTGTTTTTGCCTTTTGTTTAACTGGATTCTCTGAGAAAGTGTTATGCAGAAATATAATAATACAGTGGTACCTTGGTTCTCTTTGTTAATTCATTCGTTCCTGAAGACTTGTCGAGAACTGAAAATGATGAGTACAGAGTAAATGTTTCCCTTAAGGAATAAGGTAAATTGAATTAATTCATTCCAGACCCCCAGAAAATCCACACCGTATAAGGCAGTATATGCATTAATGGAGTTGTATTGTACAGGTGCTCCCTGATTTATGATGGGATATGTTCCAACAAATTCATAGTAAGTTAAATGTATCATGATCTGAGGAGTTTAACGAGTGTTTGGTCGAGCGGAGAATATGACAAGTTACTGCTTAAAACACTTACATTAACCTACAGCTGGCCAAAATCATTAACACAAAGCTTATTTTAAATAAAATGTTTAGAAATATCATGTAATTTACTGAGTAATGGATTGAAAGTGAAAAGTAAAAGCAAAACACCTACACTACTGGTGAACTTAAGGCACTAGCATCACTGCTAATGCTAACAGCCTGTGTTCTGGAGTTCCTGTTTCCCTTTGAGTTGGTAGTCAATACAATATTTTTTAGGACTCATGGAGAATTTTTGCACTAAGAATGCTGTACTGTAGATGTAAAAATAAAGAGAAAAACAATGAAAATAGCGGAGATCTTCACTGAGCAACTGCTATTTTGAATCTGAACCACTGAATCACTGTGTACTGAATGGTGAATTATGAATCGTGAGTCGAGTTTCGGCTGAAATGAGTCACGCGGCTCGACACATACAAGTTTAAGCAAGTGCACGGAGTACCGAACAAACGACGATAACCAAGACAAATTTTTATGGACAAAATGTGCTGAGAACCGATTTCGACGAGTTCACAGGTGGTAGAGAACTGAGGTACCATTGTATTTTAAAGGGTTCAGAAACGTTCATGTACCACTGTAGATTAAAATAACGATTAAATATATTTTACTTACTGTCTTACCGTCTAGATCAAAGAGAATTTCAAGGCACAAAAATATTGATGGTGTTTTCTGACGTAGGTCACTGGGTGTGACAATCTGGGAGCTGTTTGAACTGGGGAACCAACCATACAGACACTATACTGACAGGCAGGTGTTGACATACGCTGTAAAAGAGCAGCAGCTGAAGCTCCCAAAGCCTTTCCTGAATGTAGCACTGTCTGAACGCTGGTGAGTCATTTCATCTTACAATTCATTCATAATCACCACTGGCTAGTCATCTTGTTTTCTCCATATTTGAAGTCCCTCATTCCCACATAACAGCATACCTCAGGCATGTCAAGCAGTCACCAATTACCTCTGAAACAAATAGTCTCAACACAGTGAGTGTATTTGTCAGTGTCAGTGTTTCTTCCTGTGGCCATTCTGTGTGGCAAGGCCAACAGATCAATACTGCTCACAGGCTGTGTGGTCAGTCATTAATTTTCCTCTTTCACAGTCCAGTCAGTCATACGTTTAGCCTTTCCTTGGTGATTGTGACGATTAATTCTGGACCTTCACACCACTATTCATTGTCCATTTAATCAAGAGCAGTCATGCATACTGACATTGTAGGATTTGTCTAGCACATAGTAAACACTGACTGATGTGAATTTGTTGAATGTGTGTCACTGTTAGTATCACAGTGAGCACAAGGTAAAAGAAGCATGTTTTATTTTATATTTTACTCATTTTAGTTTGTCTGAGTGCTTAAAAGGTCTCCTAAGTAGTCAATGTAATATGATAGTATTATTTACATTTACAGCATTTAGCAGACGCCCTTATCCAGAGCGACTGACAACTGATACAGTCTTACAATCCAAGCAATTGTGGGTTAAGGGCCTTGCTCAAGGACCCAACAGTGGCAGCTTGGCAGAAGTGGGATTTGAACCCTGGACCTCCTGGTCCATAGTCCAGTATCTTACCGCTAGGCTACCACAGTCCCAGTATTACTGGTCTCTGTGACTGATGTGGGAATATTTTCCCTAGAATAAGATGACTTGAATGAATTTTTTAAAGGAGATTTAGCTAATTAACCTTTTTAATATGACCTTTTTATCCACATTTACACTGCCAAAACTTTGATTCTATGTCTTGTGTAATTGTTTGTTTGTGCTAGATCCATCCTACTAGAACACATCCTTTTGCCTTTTGATAGTAACTTTTCATTTCTCTGTTAACAGGTATGAGGTGATGCAATTCTGCTGGCTGCAACCAGAGCAGAGGCCTATAATAGAGGAAGTCTGCATGTTGCTAAACTATCTGTGTGCTAAGAGCACCAGTGAGGGAGAGGAGGATTTCGAAGAGCGCTGGAACTCTCTCAGACCCTGTCTAGACACAAGCAGTTCTCAGAGAACCCCACCTCCAGAAATTTCCACATCTACTTCCTCCTTCCCTCTGCTAGAGCACTTCTCTATGGCCGACAGTTTCCAGTCTGGCGATGAAATACTGACAGTCACAGAGACCAGCCATGGGCTCAACTTTGAGTACAATTGGGAGCAGGCCAGAACAGAACAGCCATACTGCTCCTCATCTATCATTGGGCCTCCAGGAAGTAGTAATGCAAATTATCATGACACATACTATCCTCTCAGCAGTACAACAGGAAGTCGCATGGGTGAGGGTCTGACGCTGGGTGTTTCTCCATCCTACTACAATTCAGATTACCCAGGGGTGGTTCCAGTGTTGAGTGCACACAGTCCATCTGTGAGCAGTGAGTACTATATTCGCATTGAGGAACCTGTAGAGTGTAAAATCAGTGTAGAGGAGGGCACCTTTGACTACAGTCCAGGACTTGAGTCCATTAACAGTAATTTGTCAATGAAGAGTCCCACAGAAGCTCAGATGAACATGTACAGCTCAGGAGCAAAACACTCTAAAAGCAGTATCACCGATTCAGATGGTAGTCCAGCTATACTCCTCACTGTGGAGTCATCCCAGGTGAGAGATATTAACAACATATCTGGAGAACAATACAGTCAGAACTGCTCCCCCAATAAAGGAGATGGATTGCACTGTGAACAGACAGCCTCAGAAAAACTAGAGGATCATTTGAAAAGAGGTCAGCCATCCGAGTCTTGCCTTGGGCCTGGAAGTCTGCACCAAACAGGTATACAAATAAGTCCACAAGGCATGTCCATCATACTGAGCAATGCCAGTTTGGGGCAATGTGACCCTTACCTTGAAGCCAACCATAGGGCTGCTGAAAATAATATGTCTAGAGAGGCTTATCATGACATCATGGACAGCCCACAGAAGAATATTCCTAGGCCACACAATATAAGTGTTGGTGTTGAAGTTGGTAGTTGTGTACTTATGGCTGCTGCTGACCAAGAGGATGGCGGTCTACTTACTGAGAGTGAAACGATTACCTGGTCATCAAACCACTCCACAAACAACAACACTTTAAACTTTGATGACAGACAGATGAGGGGGGTTGATGGCACCCATCTTGATTTTCGCCATACTGCACTTTCCTCCCAGATCCAGGACTCCACAAGTAATCCCTCTTATACATATAAACTGCAGTCATACATGGAGGCCACGGGCAACAATTCCACTGGCTTTTCAGATGCAAAATCAGGTTGTGAGTCATATGTACAGCTCTGCATTGAGAGTAGAGAAGACAAAGAGCCATCTGCCAAAATTCATCCATCTCAGAAAAATGCTCCTCATCTACACAGTGGAGAGAATATGATACATGTACCTGTTCCTCCAGTAACCCATAACAATCAATTTTCTCTTCTAACTGAGACAGCACTCAATAAAAAAGGACTGTTATCGGAAAGAACATCCCCTGCACAAGATATAAAAGTGCAAACAGATGATATTACAGCACCCTGTGGGAAAAGAATTCAAAATGGTAAGGCTCTCCTGGAGTTTCAATCCCAACGCACTCATACAGCTGGCAAGTGGGTGGAACCTGGCTGCTCCAGCATCAACCTGGTGAACAATGATGCCTGCGATGACATTTCTGCTGTAGCATTTCCAGACTCTCCTTTTGACTATGCAATCACTGGGGACATGAATCTAGCAAATATGCCCTTGCATAGGGAGATACGAAGACAAGACCCTGGGGACTTCACAGAGCTTGCCAGTAGCAGCCTCTGTGAAGCCTTTAGTCCAGATGCTTACCACACACCCATCCAACCTAAATCACTGGATAGTGGCTATGACACAGAGAACAATGAGTCTCCTGAATTTGTCATGAAGGACATGGAGGTGATGCCAGTTCTCAGTACCAGTGTGGAATCAGAGTGTGAGATGGTTCTTCAAATGGATTTTGAAGATAATATTGATGATGTAGTCTTGACCCCTCCTAGCAATAGTAATTTAAGTGAGAGGGACCAGTACAGGGACTCTGCTTACTTTTCAGACTATGATGTCGAGAATGACAAGAGTCCTTGTGAAGCAGGGGGTAGTTTTTTTAACAACGCATTGGAGGACGATTTCTTTGGAAACAAGTCTGTAACAGATAGCCCTCTCAGGATGGCGGAGAAAGAAGGAGGCAGATTGTCACTGAGTCAAAGGGAAGATGAGCATCACTATGTGAGGATGACAGAGAATGCACATAATATTGTGCTGAGTGACAAACAGTTGTGTCATGAGAGGACAAACATGGCTTTTGATCCAAGTTCATCTGCTACCACAGCTCCTGTGATCACAATGTTATCCCCGTTTCCTCCTGAGATGGGGGGATGTTTGACCAAAGAGTCCGCTCCAGATGATGGCCTTGGGCTGGATTCTGATCAGTCTGGAGAGGAACCAGCCTCCGAATGCTGCTCCAGCATAACTTCTGAAGCTGCCTCAACAACACAGGAAGCCACAACCATGGAGGACCAACCTAACAGTACTGCCATGGGCTCCTCTGCAGATTCCACAGGCTCAGCTTCCACTATAGTGGAGTTCTGTGAGGAAATTAGGGAAGATGCAGAAGCCAAGGACTGTGAGAGTGGGGAGGGCAATCCAGAATGTCAGATGGATGGGATGGATAACGAAAGCAATGGTGAAAAGGAAAAAGAAGTAATAAATAAGACACTTTCAACTGTTAAGCGAGAAAGCTCTTTAGATAGCTTTCTGCCTGCTTTACCAGAGGACTTGGATTTACCAGCACCACTGGGGAAAGGGGAGGAACAGGATGAGGAAGACACTGATGATAGCGATGAGTCAGATGAAGAGCTGCGGAGCTACAGTGTGCAAGACCAGAGTGAGGAGAGTGATGAAGAGGTCACCCCTGTACCTGTGGTCGTGAGTGAGCGGAGTAGTGCCAGGCACCTACGTAGCCTTCTGAAAATGCCATCCCTTCTCACACAGTCCTTCTGTGATGAACTGGAGCAAAAGAAGAAAGCTGTGTCCTTCTTTGATGACGTCACTGTGATCCTGTTTGACCAGGTCCGTTTCATTGCACTTGAAGGTTGTTTTTCAAGAGTTACTATTTAGTAACTAGTAAGTAACTCATTACAAACAGGCTGCTTACTGCTTGAAAGAAATATTTGTCTTTTTAAAGGAACAAGGCTTGAGAGTTGTTGTGTTAAAAATTGTCAAATTGCGGTTTTCATGTCACACATAATCCAAGCTGGCATTTCTTGGCCAATGCTCTGACATTGTTTAGTGTTTACATGGTTTCCATTGAAGTATTTTATAACAGCAGGATACTTGGACATAATACAGCTACTCAGTTATGGTTCCACAGCCATAAATCTCAAATAACAATATAACAATTATGTCAGCTTGAGAAATACTGGTTTGTTTTATTCTAGGACAGCCCTACTGGTGAAATGGCAGAATCCAAGATTCCCCCTGGTACTGAAACAAATGGCCAGGCTGCAGAAAATGAAGACCCTCAACCACAGAAGAATGTCAGTGCCTCAGATAACCCATCAAATGTCTTAGAAGAGAGTAAGTGCTTAGTTAAGTCCTTAGTCCTACTATCTGTTCTTGGTAAATGAAGCTAGCTAGAACAAAACATACTATTTACACTCATTGACCAGAAAAATAAGACTGAAACTTTATATATTTGAATGTAATGATGATATAAGTGATTACAATGTTAGAGCGAAAGCATACATTTATTTGGTAAAACTGTACAATTAGAAGGAGGCTCTAGTACCCTGTTGGGCAGTCTCTAGCCTGGATACAAGATGAGATATGGTTGAGCACTGGAGGCAAACAGGTTCAGTATGGTATCCTGTGGCACATTTGCTCACAGATGTTGCCTCTATACTCAAACCTGACAGTCGTCAGATCCCAAACAGAACATGGATTTGTTGCTAAAGACCATATGGTTCCAGTACATAGCAGTCTGGGTTTCTCATTCACAACACCATGGCCGATGGTGGCTGGCTGTCAATGGCAGGACACGTAATGTGTGCTGTGACAACAAATTTCCCCTGCTAAGCGCCTGGTAATGGTCCAGACAAAGGCAGGGGTATGTAGTGAAGGTACCACCTGTGTCTAGGTGGTGAACAATGAAACTGTTCGTGCTTGTCAGTAGATCAAATGATCCTCTCTACTTGTGGTCTGTCTGGGCCGCCCAGAGCCTGTTTGCTGTTTGTGTGCCGTCATAAAACCACTGCTCCCAATACCCCCTAACAGCTAGGTCAGAACTGCCCATGTGGTGGGCAATTCATAGAAATCCTGCTTCTCTCAGTCCAGTGATGCGCCCCCTCTCAAAATCTGTCAGCTGGGCAAAATGTATTGAGTGCATCGTAGAGGTATCAACAATCTCTCACCAAGAAGTACATTACCGTATTTTTCGGACTATAAGGCGCACTTAAAATCCTTTAACTTTCTCAAAAATCGACAGTGCGCCTTAAAATGCGGTGCGCCTAATGTATGAATTAATTCTGGTTGTGCTTTCTGACCTAGAACCGATTGTAGATGGTACATGGCACTCATAAATCTGTCAAAATGTTTTAGCACGGCCTTGATAAGTAACGAAGCTTACGGCCACCGTAGTGCGCAGCATCGCGGAGTAATACGGTATGTGCTTCAGCATTACGGTATGTGCGTTCATTCATACATTTTCGAAGCGGATTTCAAACTCAACGCTATCAGTCACGCAGTACAACATGGACATAGAGCAGCTGCGAGAGAATTCAACATTAACGAATCAATGGTACGGAAGTGGAGGAAGCAAGAAGACGCCCTGCGCCAGGTAAAGACCAAACTGAGCTTCCGACGGAACTTAAGAG